>JADIIU010000058.1:0-81863 GCA_027603945.1 Terramyces sp. JEL0728 | reverse complement strand
TTTAGGTAATCTAATTTAATCCTCGGATCCAGACAAGCAGCAATAACAGCAATTTTGCTAGAGACATTGAAATACTTTTTAATCTTTTCTACCCCAGCTTCCAAAGCGTCTTTTAAAGAGTCACTATCTTCGTTAAATATGGACAATGTTGCATATCCATCAATTAAATTTTGGAAACGATCAATTAAATCCACATAGTACGGTACAACCGACGAAAATGTGCAGTATTTCTCTGCACATAAATCTTCGGAAATATCTTTGATGGTTGACAATATATCCAATAATCGATCTACCAGACCCCAGTTCGTATTATCCTCTTGCTTTTCCTTTGGCCAGTTCAAGTTCTTGAATAATTCCTTGGTTTCTTTGTTGGTCTCTTCTTTTAAATGTTGAAAAAAAATACGGAATATACTTTTAAACTTACTCATATATTCAAGCATATCACAAACAGAATTCCATCTTGTTGGACAATCCAGTATCGGGCTTGTAAACTTTAATCCATTTTGTAAACATGAATGTTGAAACCAAATTCTTTGAGATGGAGAGTTCTTTAGTTGCTTTACGCAGGCTCGAATAGGTGCTATCAGATAATTAAACTGCTTGAACATGTCCTGTACCGTTAAATGTAATATATGTGCAATGCACCTGTGGTGGTGCTCATTGGTTTTTACGATTTCCGGTATAAGGCTGCTGATCATTGCATCATTTGAACTGGCATTGTCTGCCGTAACCGAAAATACCTTGGAGTATTCAATTTGGAAATCATCCAAAATAGATCTAAATTCATTGGCAAGATTTAGCCCTGTGTGCGCCAATGTTGATACAGGACGAAAATCCAGTAATCCGCAGTTCAACTTTAATGTATTTTTTTCATCACTAATATAGTGATAGGTGACGCCAAAGAAGGACTTGTGTCTGTTAGTTGAAGTCCAGCAGTCGAAGGTGAATGACAGGTATTTCGCAGACTTTAACTTGCTAATCAATTTGTTTTTGTATTCATGATGAAAGTTGTTGATTTCGGAAGCTAGCCCTTTTCTATCAAAAACCTTACTAAACTCTGGTGGAAAATACGACATAATCTTTCGGAACTGTTTAGAGTCGATAACCCTAAATGGAGTGTTGGTATAAACGAAATATTCCACCAGATCGGCTTTTAAAGTTTCCTTAGATTGTACTTTCATTGTAGTTGTTATCTTTGATTGCTTTTTTTTTGAAATTTCTGAAATTCCAATGTACTTTTCTTGAAATTGAGGGTGCTTGTTCTTTAAATGATAATAAAGGTTACCTAGTAATACTCTCCCTTTAGTATTCTTGCAAACCGATAATTCGTGTTTGCAAATCTTGCAAATATGAGCTTCTTTACCCTTTAACTCCCCATTTGATCCTTTCCCTAATTCATAGCATTTTGCAATTTCTGGGATTGACCGAGATAAAAGCTTTAAGAGTTCGTTTTCTTCTACTGAAAGAGATGAATTTCCTTTAATTCCTTCGTTTTTCGAAGCCATTGATTGTATGTTTATTGCAGGGTTGTTTTCGTCGTCCGATTCTGCACCTAATTGAAAGGTGCTAGTAGAGCTGGTACAACAACCTGATTGATTGTGACTTGAATAGTGATTGCTGCAAAATTGCTTTATGCAGCTGAGGCATTTGTCAAAGCAATCCAATTCACATCCTGAAAAGTCACAGGATAATTCGAGTTGAGCATTGTTTTAATTTTAAAATAAAGTTAAAACTAGTTTTAAAAATTATTTTTTTAATTTTAATCTAAAACTGCCCCACCCTAAATAAAGATAACTGAAATTGGAGAGTAGTATTTATTATTAGCTGAGCACCACTGTTATTTATACCATATTTGGGGTTTCAATTCAAACCCCTGGTGACTTTTTTTGATTGGGCAATGCGGACCAAAATAAATGTTAAAACCAGTCAAATATCATAACACAAATGAATGCCATACCAGCACCTCAATACAAACCTCCACTAACACCTCCAACATTTACTCTAGTACTCTTAACAACCATTTTCATTTACTTGTTTACAACTACACTAGAAATGAAAATAAGAGGATTACTTGGTGCATTATTATTTGCACCTACAGAATACTTTTTCTATCAATTTACTATAGAAAATGTTTCAACTGCACGAATTGCATTTTCACCATTTACGTTTCCTAATAGAAAAGGTCATACTACTATCCATCAATTCTTTAGTAATATACTGTTTCTTGCGTATATTCTTGAATTAGTGCATGGACTAGAGCATTTGTTTGTACTTGTGTTTCCGTTTGTTGTTTGGATTATAGAAATTGTAGAAGGGTTTTATTTGGTGTTTTTGTTTGGAAAGAATCCTGCTTGGTATTATTATGGAGATGATGCTTATTTCTATGGAACTATCAAATTATCGTATTTTAAATATTGGTTTATTGCTGGTATTTTGTTGTTTCCATTTATTGATTGGTTTTGGAAAGCATCACAGTATTTTAATTAATATATCAATTTCTCTTGTTTCTATTTATTGAATTGTTTTGGAAGTATAGTAGTATTTTAATAATTAAGGGTTTTTATGTGTTACCTTTTAAGATTTGAAAAAAGTACCTCCTTTGGTAATAATCCTATCATAATATTATTTTATACTGATGTATGTCAAAAACTGGCATGTTATTTTGATTGTTGCTTTTACATGCACATTATTCTAAATGTTGATAGAAAAAACAAAAAATGCTCCTTGTGTGGATTGAACACACGACCTCAGCATCTTCAGTGCCGCGCTCTCCCAGCTGAGCTAAAGAAGCAGGTGCAATGTTGATCACGGAGTAACCCAAGACAGGATATAAGTGTTAATGGGTATTTATTAACACGATGATTATTCAGGAATTTCGAGGATTATATAGCAGTGATTCAGCCACGTATGACTGGTATGATAGATGACGGTAAGTGGTGAGTCAATGAAGATGAATGCTTCATCATATCTGTACTAACATTGATAACAGCAACTTGGCAGATTAGTTTTAATTTGAAGCAGATATTTGAACCGACCTTTCGAATTGACTTGTTTGAGAATTCGACACCCCTCTATTAATATCCAATAAACATTCAGATTATCTGCGCTTAACAGAAGAGTCTGCAACAAAAAACAGTGAAAACATCTTTATTACAGCCAGAATTTGGATTTAAAAAAGTTAATCATATCAGAATCTTGCTCGTCCTTGCCACTTACCATGGAATACAACTTCATCAATAACTTGGATTCTCCAGCAGCATCCATTGCGTCAACATAATTGGATAAGCTTTTGATTCCGTTCGCTTTCCCTTCTAAGACCAAACTGTTCAATAATTTTGGGTTTTTGTATTGTTTGTGCTTGATGAAAAGCCGGTTGATTTCGGTGTGCAGATATAGTTCATCCTGACTAGGTATGGTTTGGAATGGAAACTCACAAAAGATATTCACTGCTGCAATCTCGTTCTTTTGTTTAATCAGAATATTCCCTAAATCAATATACGCATCTAGGTTGGACTTATCTAATTCAACTGCTTCTGTGTAGAATTGAATAGCATTTTGAAGCATTATCTGTTGTTCTTGATTTAAATTTTCATACTCTGCTGAATTATGCGTCACCATTGCATTGTAAACCTTTGCTAGTCCCACTCTGGCTTGAATACTTTTGGAGCTTGACGGGATGTTCTCTGTATCTTTGATTTGCTCAGACGGCAGTTCATCTGTATTTAAAGTTTTATTTGGCGGGTTGGAAGTAGGCTTGCTACGTGTACCGGCCTTTGTTGACGATGCTGCTACCAATTTAGAATCTGACTTTTTTTCCCCAGATTTTTGAGGTTTCGGTTCTATAGTTTTCTTGTTTTGCCCAGACTTTTCTGTTGAATTTGAAATTGGTTTGGTGGAAGCTTGTTTGCTAACCAAAGGTAATTTACTGATTCCAATTGCCCCTGCTTTTTTCCCTTTTACTTCTTCCGCTTGGTTCGATTTAGAATCTTTCAGTGGTTTGCCAGTTTTCATCACAGGTGGTTGACGGACTAAATTCAATTTTTTGATATTAGTAACCCTCTTTTCAAGTGCTAACCACCACGATTGTTGTTTAATTTCATCTGGCTTTCCTCCACCTTCAAGTTTTAAAGCACCTAGAAATGATTGTTCAGCCAATGTCAAAAACTCAAAATTATTACTCATTTCGTAAAGTTGGAATTGGCAGGAACCCAAGTTGCAAAGATTGCCAAGGTTTTCGAAATTGTGCAATAAAAAAGTTTGACAAATTTGGTACTTGAAATTGATATTTGAGCTGTCCAATAATGACGATGCAATTTTGTAGAGACTTGATTGTAGTTTTAATTTGAGAGCTTTTCCATCATCGTTTTCGGCAAAATATAACAATTCATAAATTTCATTCTGCACTCGGCAATATTCTCCTGCTAACCATTGAAATCCTTGAGACTTTTTTGGGCAAATATTCATAATGGACGGAAGCACATAATTCAGGTTGAGAAGTGAGTTAATCCCTTTTGCAATTTTGGATGTAAATGTAAACCCTTTGGATAAAGCGACAAAGATGGCAATATTCAATTTCGAAAACCCATAATATTCTTGTAGTAGAGGGTTTCTATCCAAATTATTCACTGGAGTTGAGATATTCTGAATCAACAGTTTCCAATACTTCTCTAAAAAACACATTGCAGCTTCCAATTTCTTTTCTTCAATCTTTTGCAAATCATCGACAGCTAAAATGTAAGAAACTGCCCAAACTACTTGAGACTTTAAACAGCCTGGAAGAATACTACAAGCGCTGGAGGCATACACTTGTGATAATGCAAAATGGCTATTGTTAAAATGCCAAAGAGCTACTGATAAACTATATTAGTATTGGACAGTTACACTCCTTCGTGCATTTGAGGATGAAACTTGGCTAGTTCACCATATATATCTCCTATTAAGGTGTTAAATTTTACATTGTTTCCTTCTTTACCATATGAGTTGACTGGATCCTTTTTCATGGAATTCAACTTCCAGTTGATGAGTTCTTGTATTTCAGTCGCCTATGTGAGAAGGATTGACATTACCTCATTGGTTTTGCCTTCATTTTTCAACCGATGATATTCCCCTTCCATGGCTTTGATTTTGATATTTTCATTTGCAGACGGAGAGATCCCCAGCTGTAATAGCAATCCAACAATTTCATCTTGGTAGAAGCTGTCTTTCGCTTGATCGTTTTCATCCTGGATTTTCTTTGCAATTTCAAAATCTGGGAACCATGTTTGAAGAAAATCCAACTCTGTCAACACTTTGCCAAATGTCAAGAGTAATTTTCCGTCTGGAGTTTTGTTGCTCAGATTATTTTGTTCTCTTTCAAACGACAACATTGTTGCCGTCATTTGAATGGCTTCAGTGAGTTCTTCCTTTCTTGGCTGATTAAAATTTTGTCCTTTACAACGAATAGTCGATTCCCAAGTAGCACTCAAACTTTTCGCATAACTTGATAGTGAACTGTCCACTTTTCCAAGTACATTTTCAATATCGTATCTGTATTTTGATTTGTTAACTAAACTTAATTCGATTGGATTAATTTCTTTCATTTTCAAACTTGTCTCCGGTTCAGATTTTAAATTGCAATTGAAATTGTGCACTAATTCTTCTACTTTGGAAATTTTCTTGTTACACTTCAAACACGAATAATAGCAACTGCCTTTATGTTTCTCTTGATTGCAACAAAAGTCAAGTGCATCACAAGCGGAACACGTAAACACTGAGAGTTCACATAACTGAATGTGAGAGATTATAGATTTTACTGACAACATAGACGAACATCCAAATGGACAATTGAATTGGCATTGCGCAATTTCTTTTTCTTTTTGGCTGTCTGAAGTTTTAGATATATCCGAGGATTTTGAGTTGCACACGATACAGAAAAACTCAACTTTGTTGGATGCGTTGTATTCAGACTTCAAGAATATACTAGCACAAGCTTGGCAATAGGTATGACCACACGGGAAGGGCTTCCTCGGTTGGAAAAGCACACAACAACAAGCAGCGCATGTTAAATATTCGTTTGCAATAGTGGGTCTGAAAAAAGTTTTTTCTATGATTTAAATATATACTTTACCTTTTCTCACTACAATTGTGTACAATTCTTCTTTAGATTTGCTTTCAGAAATTACTTTGAATTGAAAAATAGTATCTCCAGAAAACAGCCTATTTTCATCGCCATTTGCGATTATTTCCACACTGCTCAAGGAATTCATTGGGATTATTTTGCATTCGAAATTTTCAACCCCTACAGGAACATCAACATAATATTCTGTTTCAGTTGGGGAGAATGATGGAATTAGTTTCAAACTATCGGGAACTATTATCTCTTTCAAAGAAATATCCAAATCTACGCAGTTAATATATAGTATATACCTCCAGGCCGGTAAACATTAATTTCATACTTTGATTTGGAGCCATCTGGTGCATCGACTACAATTTCAACCGTATTGTTTCCCTGTACTAGTGAAACAACCCCGTCTTTATCCATCCTTTGAACCTGGCAGAAGGCGTCCGATTCGGTGCAGATAGCCTTTACTTTTATTGCTGCGAGTTAGCTAGAACATACAATCAACCTTAGATTCTACAATCGCATGGTATGTCTTATTTCCTTTTGAGAATGGTGGAGATAACGTGAATGCCTTGGAGGAAACTTTAGAACTTATGCCTAGAGATTTTAAAGTTGAGTCATTCATTGCAGGGAGTTTTAAAAGACAATGAAATATTAATTGTATAAATTTTCAAAATGAACTACAACCTGCTAGAAAGAGAGAATACTAGCAATTCAAACAAAAAAATCATTTATAATAACTGCTTTTCCAGACCATCGCAAATCCGCATTAGTTCTTCGTTTTCAGTGTTTTTCCCCTCCAAGTTTCTTTCTAAGTTATTGATTTGACACTCTAATCTGGAAACTTTAGATCTTGTTGCAATTAGTTCTTTTTCATAGGATGCCCGTACACGCGCAATTTCAATATTCGCCCTATAAGTTAGACATTCACTAACTCTTCAAGCTTTGATTCAGCATGATTGCGTAATTTGTCGAAACGAGCATTTGCTACCGATAGTTCATCTTTTGTTTTTGCCACGATTTCTTTTTGACCCTCATTGACCTATTTGTTAAATTTGTGTACCTCTCGCAAGTCTGTCAAATCTAACCTCAGCTGCTTGTACTTTAAATGTAGCTCATCCGTCTCATTCTTTTGATTTTCAATGACCCGGAGGTACTCTGTCTTTTCTCCTTCCAAGTGAGTAATTTGGCCACTTAGGGTCTCGTGTTCTTTTTCCTTATCAGCTTTGCATTATTCTTAAATTACCTATCATTGATTTGACTGCTTTTTCCCATTCCAATAGGGTTGCTTGCATAGAGCAATTTTCTTCTACTAGTGCTTGGTTTTTGTTTGACATCTCGTTTAATTCTTCCTGAGCTAAAGCAAATTCTTTTTCAAACTATTATTAGTTGATATCGACTTTTGTAGTTATATCTCTCTCCAATCGGTCCAAGTCATGTTTGTTATAACGAAATGCGGAATTTGGGGAGGACATTGGCTCGAAAGTATCCAATAGTGATAGTTTGTGTTCAGGAGCTGTAGGTTGCGATGCTGAAATGCCTTTAACTTTCTGTACAGGATTTGGAGAGTCAAAAGACATCATCCAATCTTTGGGAATCAACGGATCAAATTCCAGAGTGAGTTTACTCTGCAAATGCTCTTTTTCAGGGTTGACATGATCAGCTTTTGGGTCAGAAAATGCATTTCCAACAATTGATTCGTGCCCAAAGTCTTTATCCTGCTTTGAAACACCTTGTAACTTTGAAAAAAACGACTTTTGATTTAGCGGAGAGCCAGCATGAGAAGCTGGTTCAGAATCATCTGGAGTGTGCTCAGTCTCTGAAAATGGTAAACCTACATTTTCCAAATCCTCGATTGTTTCATTTAGCAAATCCTCCATGAAAAAAGAGCGTTCTTGCGCTTCAAACTGTTTAGGTGGCACTGAATCTTCTGATTGCAATGAAAACTTTGAAGTCACCATTCCTCCGATAGACAAACGGGGGGTTCGCATAATTTCGTCCAGTGATTGTTGTTTTTTTGGTGTGAACTTCTTTATTACAGGTTCCTTGGCGCCATACTGCTCAGCAGTTAGATCAATGCCCTTCAAGTCTTCCTTTTTCCTTTCCGTTTCTCTAGGTGTTGATAAAATCATAGTTGACGCAGATCTGTGTATTACTGGCTTTGGAGACTCTTCAAGGCCAGAGAACGAATTTGTCCTTTTCTTGGGTGTGTTCTAACTAAATATTCAGTTACCTTTTTGGGAGTAGTCCAAGATGGTAAAATCCCCCATAATCCTGAAGACTGTTGAGATTCGTCCATTTCATCATTTGTGTCCATTATTTTTGTAGAGACGCTCATATTAGAACATTATTACCCTTTGGTTGGCGTACTAACTAGCCAGCTTTTTGAATCCAATTTGAAGGATCCTTTGACTTTAACTGAGTGATTTCTTTTCCAAGTGATCGGAAAAGTAAAGTCCGTGCTTTCAGACTCGAGCTTTAAACATTATTGAATAAACATACTGTATCCATATAACGAACCAACCTACCACATATTTCTTGACATTAAATTCATCTTCTTCAGGGACCCGATATTCTAACTTGGGAGTTTTATTTAACAAAGGGAAACTGATATAGCCAGTGGATTTACTATAATTGTTTGTTATTCGTAAATTATCATCCGCACTCGCGTACGATTTCATAATTTGCTTTTTGCATGTCATCAGTGAAGCAGCGAAAAAAGGATAAGAATCCCTCGAAAAAAGATTCCACAGCATCGAGAGAGTCTAGTCCAGTAAAAGAAGATGTAAAGGCACCTTTGCTGTTAGCATCACCGCAAAAAGCGATTGTGTCGGAAACAGTGCAACCAAATATTTTGCCAGAAAAAGCAATTCCAGCAGGCATTAGAGCAACGAGAAACAATGATTTTGCATACAAAATTGCGCTTTATATAGTGTCGTTGTTGGCAATACTTACTCGTTCTTGGATGATTCATCATCCTGGGGAAGTCGTTTTCGACGAAGTTCACTTTGGAAAATTTGCATCGTATTATTTACGCGGTGAATATTATTTCGATGTGCACCCTCCACTTGGAAAACTATTGATTGCCCTCATTGGCAAGTTGGTTGGATACAATGGGCATTTCCTATTTGACAGTATTGGAGATAATTACGCTGAAAACAACGTGCCGTATATTGCATTGCGTTTATGGTGTGCTACTTGCGGTGCAGCGGTTGTGCCAATTGCATTTTTGATTATGAAAGAACTTGGGGTTTCAGTTGCTGGCTGTTTGCTTGGATCTCTGATGCTGGTTTTTGGTAAAGGTAGAACTAATGATAAGATACCGCTTTAACTACACAATCCCGCTTAATTCTGCTTGACAGTATGTTAATGCTATTTTGTATTACTGCCATCTATTTTTGGGTCAAATTTCAAACAGTTCGTCACAAGTAAGCTTTGGTTAACCGCAGATCTTTTTCTTTTGAATGGTGGTTTTGGCTATCAATGACTGGCGTCGGCCTCGCTTTGGTGCTGGGGTAAGTTTTGAATAATTAAAGGGTCAAATTGGTGGGCTTATTTACGGTTGCAACAGTAGGGATTGCTACTCTTTATGATTTGTGGGAAATTCTAGATATAAATAGAAATAAGGATGTGGTAAGAACGTTTTAATGTAGAAAATCTTTTTCAAACATTTTTCTGCAAGGGCATTGTGTTTAATAGCACTACCAATATTTCTATATTTGGTCCCTTTCTACATTCACTTTGCAATTTTGACCACCAGTGGACCAGGAGACGCTTTCATGAGTTTGGAATTCCAAGAAACGTTATCAGGGAATGTAAAAACTGCTGGCGCTACTGGTATATAGTACTAATAGGTAGATGTGTTGTATTTCTCAAATATAACGATTGCACACTCCGGAACTAACCACTTTTTGCACTCACACGAACATGTATATCCATTGCGTTATGATAGCGGAAGAGTCTCTTCAAACGGCCAGCAAGTGAACGCGTATGCTCATTTTGACAACAATTCGTATTGGCAAATCCTACCTGTGGAAACTGAATATTTCCCAGAAAAGGTCGAACTCTCAGACGAAGAAAAGAAGAGGGGCATTAGATATGTCAGACATGACTGTTATGTCCGTTTAAGACACGTTTCTACAAATACTTATTTGATTACACATGATGTAGCATCCCCTTTGACGACAACTAACATGGAAGTGACCACGCTTGATCCTGAAAAAGCACTTTCAAGGTACAACGACACTGTTTGGAAAATTTATATCAGCGATAACAAAGATAAGAAAAAGCGAGTCAAGAGCAAGAAGAGTACAATTGTCATTCAAAGTGCCAAGCACAACGTAGCATTGTTCACCTCAAAGGAAAAACTGCCAGATTGGGGATTCAGCATGCAAGAGATAAACGGCAATAAAAAGACTGCCCAAAAATCCAACCACTGGACTATTCAGGATGTTAAACATGAAAAAATTGTTGCAGGTACTATTAACCTAAGTGTAGAAAAAGAAAAACCAAAAAACAAACCAACAATGTCATTCTTGAAGAAATTCTTTGAACTCCAGGGATTGATGATTCATCATAACAACGCCCTGACTTCTTCACATCCTTATTCATCATCACCCATTACTTGGCCGTTCGTCATTAGGGGGATTTCCTTTTGGGAAAAGAAGGAAGGCGTCAAACAGATTTATTTGATTGGAAA
Source organism: Terramyces sp. JEL0728 (assembly GCA_027603945.1). Lineage (NCBI taxonomy): Eukaryota > Fungi > Chytridiomycota > Chytridiomycetes > Rhizophydiales > Terramycetaceae > Terramyces > Terramyces sp. JEL0728. Next base: position 71,064 of record JADIIU010000058.1, on the reverse strand, counting down.
TCCAATTGCCTGGTGGTTATCTATAATCGGCCCGCTATTTTACTTTGCAATGTGGTTGGTTGACCGGATTCTATTGCGAAGAGGTATTGACGACTTTGGCCCTGCAGTCAGACAGTGGTGGGATAAATCAATTGGATTTATGTGCATTGCATGGTTATTGCACTGGATTCCGTTTTTCTTAATGGGAAGACAGTTGTTTTTGCATCATTATATGCCTGCTTATATCTTCTCTACTATTGCATTCGCTACGCTTTTTGATTTCCTAGGCAGATCATTTATGAAGCCTCTGTCACATATTCCAAAAAATACACCGATGGTGAAATGGCACGGCGGACAAGGCGGAATCAAGTTTATGGTTGCAGTATTTGTTGTCATTCTAGCTATTTTCGCATCATTCTATTACTTTATGCCATTCTGCTATGGAACTGGGTACCCTGATGTTCCAACCTTAAGAACCAGAAAGTGGTTCGCTACTTGGGACTTTCAATACGCTTGAATAAATCGATATTGATTAATTTTTTTACCTGTAGCTAAAATGTCGAAAAGGAATCACAGACAATCTGAAGAAGAGCCTCTATTGCCCACAACATCAGGCGGGATAACAATTTCAAATTCGCAGGTTCAGAAAAAGGAGCAGCAGCGATTGCCAAAAAGAACAACAAAAACTTCACAGAAGCTAACTTTATTTCCTGAAGGGTTTACTGACCCCAGCGATTTTGATCCCGCACTTGAAGATGAATCACAGCTGCCTCACGTAACAGCAAAGACTCAAAAGGAGCAATGGTATAATAATTTTTACTCAGGTTGAGCAAGCTTGAACGGAAATGGCTTCCTCGCGTAACAGCTTATTGCACTGCAAAGTAACAATTGATTAAAAAGTTCGTACAAGATGGATAAGATAATGGAAGATTTGCGGATGAAAAATCATATCCATAGAGCAGCCCCAAAGCGCTTTGATGAAGGTTACTGTTAACTTACAAAGTAATTTACACTCCATTTACTTTTGATCCGATCATTGAGCTGGATGCGCAGCAGGCCATTATTCCAGATATGATTTCAGTTTCAGCGGAACATTCACACCCTGCCTCTATCCAAGAAGCAGACAATTTCTTTGAACAAAATATTGACGCTTCCGGAAAATTAATACCAGCAGATATTTCTTATGGAGATTTGGCCAAAAGGATTGCACCGATAGGAGAAGTTTTGATTTTTGACTATGGTGTGATTGTACTCTGGGGGTTCACAGAGGAAGAAGAAATTCGGATACTAGATGATATTGCACAATTCCAAGAAGATGTAATCGGTAAATTATACTTATCTAGAAAACGATTCCGTTGAAACTGAACAGTTTTACTTTCATTACAATTGTAACTTATCTTTTACTCAGCGTTCTACCAACCAAGAATTTACAACGATATAATCACCTTAAAGAACCCGGCAAATTTCATGCTAAAGATTACCATTTCGCATGCAATTGCACAGTCTGTAAAGTTGACACTGTTTGAGGGGTTAATTGAAGAAACTATTGAATCAACCAAGCACATACCGCGAAAGATGGCAAAAGATGGAAAGATCCACATGTCTCGAATGGCGATAAACCAGAAAATTGGACAGTTGTTTATAATGAGAATCAATGTCAATTTGGTATCGAATGTGCTCGACACGCCAGAAATATTTTGGAGTGAGCCAGCGCTTGAACCTCTGTACAGGGCTATAAGAGGCTACCTGGAAATATCTCAAAGGTAGCTGGCACTAACATTTAGAGTTGAATTACTGAACCAGCGCGTAGGTGTGATATCTGATTTATTGGATATGCTGAAGGAGCATTTGAACTCTTCTCATGGTGAGCAGCTGGAATGGATTGTAATTATTCTCATTGGTAACTGAATAATTGACACAGCATTTGAAATTATAATCGGGATAATCACAATTGCAATCGACCTGTCATCTTATTATCAACAAAAGGATAAGATATCATTATAATATAAGCTTTTATTCGGATTATTTGTGGAAATGTACCTTAATCGCATCCACTTTGTCAAGGCTGATATTGTGAACTGGGTGAATTCGTTTCAACATGTTTGTGTCTTTGGAAAGGACATCACTCGCATCTTCAACCTGTAATTCCCCATTTGCATAGATAAAGTAGTTCTGGCAGATCGACAATCCACTTAGGCAATAGCAAGTATGGTAGTAATCGGGAGACCTAAAATTAAATCTATAAACTTTCCAGGTTTATCTCTGAGACCACCCCCGTCAGATTGACAGCATACCAGTGTATATTCTTGAAGCCGTACTAAATTAGTCCAACTATACCTCTGTCAAAAATTTTGGATACTTTGTAAGAAGGAAATTACCTTTTTGCTTGCTTAAATATAGCTCCAACAATGCGCACGCACCTCCTTGCCAAAATGAATAGCACCCATCAACAAGCTTATTTACCCTTCCTTGGAACCCTCCTTCACACTGCATTTGTCTCGACAATGTCCAATCAAGAACGGCATCAATGTCTAGTAAATGTACCTTATCCAAAAAAGTTAATGCTGCAAGCCCACAGTAGGTATATCCACCATGTGCCTCTGAAAACGGAACTGACCCTAATCCGCCTTCATATGTTTGGCATTTTGCAATAAACTCGGGTACTCCTTCAATTAGCTCTGGCGTAAGGATATTCAACAACACTGCAACGTTGACTGCGCAATAAGATCCTCTGATATCAACTTCTCCGTCGTTGTGCATCTTAAAGGATCCATCTGGCTGTTTTACCTGCATCAAAAATGAATATAAAGCATTTCTGTCAACTGAATCGTAAGCATCGGCAGTCCCTATAACCGCGATTGCATTTACTGCAGCGTATGTGGTTGCTAAATGCGAAATTTGTCCTTTGCCTCCTGAATATCCACCATCCTGGTTCTGACAGCTGTTTAGCGTTTCTAGAGCTCTGAGTTAATTTCAATCACCTTTCCTTTAAGGATAGATCAATTTCACTTCCTAAAAGATCCAAAGAGTGAAATATCCAGTAAATCAACCACGGCTTAGAGGCATCCTAGAATTAATATAGAGTACCAGAGCAACAAACCATTTCGATAACCCTTCGTCCAGGACACTGTTCAAATATCTGATATGCTTCTTCCTATTTAATTTGCTAGCAATAAATACAAAAATACTAGTTATGATCTTTAAAATAATACTCTAGAATTGAATCCTCAACTTCACTCTGAATCTCTGATGTATATGTTGACCATCCATCATCGGGAATTTTGAACCCTGCAAGATTCGTACTTGAAAGTTGCTCCATTCGTGAAAAAAACAAACAATTGTCAGGTAAACAGAGCAGTAAACGAAAGACTCAGCTAGGATAGATATCCTTTCAAATAATACCGGGCAGCTTGGTAGATTATTTCACTCTTATCAATAGTTATAAATGTACGTAGAGAAATTGTCATAAAAATAATTGAAACCAATGGTTTCTCCTCCATGACACCCGATTCTCTGCAATGTAATATTCACTAAGCCTCTGGACGAAATGCTACTTCATCAATGTATTACGCCCATAATGGACTACACCTGGCAGCAAATGCTTTTGAAGAGGGTGTTGATCTTCCTAACTTTTTTCTTCTTTTTTTCCCTTTTCTATTAGCGTGGCGCAGTTTACAATATTTTCTTTCAAATATGAATTATTTTATTCAGCGACAGCTAGGGTTATTTGGCTATCCTTGCCAAAACACACTCTCCGAATCTCTAGACATTTTAAGCGTGCTTCTTCAGCCAATGCTTTGAGATCGTTTGAAGATAAATCTGCTGTGATTAAACCTTGAGATGTTCCTTCAGAGCATATTTGCAATAGTTGAGAATATTTTTCGTACAGGTTCGATAGTTCTGGAATATTTTCACCAAGACCAGAGGTTCTGGCGATTTTCGTCATCAATTCTACAGCCTTATTTGCATACTTGATGCTGTTTGTGAATTGGTTTAGCCGCGAATATAACGATTCCAAATTAATAAATATTGTTAGCAGCAGATAGTGCCCAGGATGTAGTACCCTTTCAGCCGTTTTTGAACTGGCCAAAAGTGCGATCAGCGCAGAGTCAATCATTCCAGCTTTATACAGGTCCATTGCATCATCAACCCCGACGTCAGCAATCACCTTTTGAAAGTAATCAGATCCATATTGCTTTGAACACCTTTTACAGCCGGCTTCCTGGTCCAATATATTTGAGCATTCAGGGCAAATGATTCCATCTAGATACAAGTCAGGGTCTACGCTATCGCCTTGATAATTGCATCTCTTGCATTGACACCAAAAGAATTTTGAAGTTAAAAGTTTTCCTTGTCGTTCCCACTTTGGAGCAAACAAGTCCACATAGGAAACACAAATCTCTTCTCCTTCCGCGACTGGAGTAACAACCCTAACGACCATCATTCCATTTCCTCCTGTTACAAACACCGCGTTAGGTGCGCATGAGTGATTAAGCATAGCAACCATCGGAAACATTCCAACTCCAATTTCAGAATTTGTAACTCCTTCCGGATCATGAACCGCATGACTATAATTAATCGAGTTTACCTGTTTGAATTGATACGACATACTAATTTTACCATTTCATCCACGTTTAAAGTCTCAAACCCATATTTGACGAATGAATCTTGCAAATCTTGGCAAGCCAATTGCACTGCTCCCTTGAACTTTGAATCAAATGCCTTTTGGTGAGAAACTAGACTCTGCAAACATTCGTAATCAGTTTGTTTGTATATTTTGTCGGTGGTATTTTCCAAGTGTCTTTGGCAAATGATATTCAGCAATAGTCGAAGTAGATTGTAATCTACTGACGCTGCTCCAGCAATACCAGGCAAATCTACGATAAATTTACAAGCCAAAGAATGAATATAGTCGTTTTGCTTGCACTCTTCTGAACACCAATAACATTGTTTTCGACAGCCCATGCAAGTAATTAAATCGTCTCCAGTTTTACCTACTCCAAATATATTATCCTTTTTGGAATGCGATAGACAGACTTGACAATATTGCTGGGCAAAGTTTTTGAACACCACGAATGCAGTAGGCACTTCTTCCAGAATTACTTGTCCTGGTTGTAAATCATCTTCTGCAACGATAAATCTTCCTCTCCCTTTTTTGGATTTTAATTTGATGGGAAAGTGCTCCATTTTAAATGTCATTTGAAAAAAAAGTTATTCCAAAATTCTTTATTCAGTTTTTGGTTTTTCAGACTGGGCGAATTTGTTGTAAATCCAAAGTGGTAATTGAACTAATGCAACATCCATCGCAGACGGTTGCGGAATAACAACTTTGTCAACTTTAATTGGCTCACTTGAAATTCCTTTTTTGAATTCCTTCTTGCTAATAATTGGCGCATCCTTTTGTTTTTTGAGCTCCTTTTTCAACTGAGTATAAGTCTTTACGACTTCCTTTGGGACTTCTTCAGGCGGTGGGGCATGCTTTTTCTTGTAATACAACATCCAAGCTGTGATATATTGGGCAAATGAAACGAATATCACGACTAGTAAAATCACCAATGGGATGCTTGGTTCAAATCTATTGTAAAAGTAATTGTTTCCTCTCCATACTGGAAAACCTCTTTTCAGATGTTTATCCTATCGTTAGATAACTGTACATATAATTTTCGCAATTTTTTGTTCTTTAAGGTTGATTGAATGGAAGTCAACAATTTGTATAGTTGAGCTGCTTCTTCAGAGGGATTCTTATCTGGATGATACTGCAAAGAAACTTTACGGTAGGCTTTGTTGATGGTCTTTGAATCTGCGGTTTTTTCCACTTCCAAGATTGAATAAAAGTTGGCTTTTGAATCGACTTTTCTTAAAGCATCCTGAAGTTCAAAGATTGCTTGGTCTTCAGGCTCCCAACAAGCGACAACGGAAAATAGTGTCACCAAAAACAAAAAGATTGAATTCAGTTTCATTGAAAAAAGCAAACTTTGAAATTGCCGGATGATCATTATATGATAATCGAGATACAAAAACAATTTATTCTAAAGATACATTGAGCACGCCTTCCTTCATTTCTGATTTCCAGATCCCCTTTTCCACGCATACTTTAATTCCATCTTCAATAATACCCATCGCATCATGGATTTCTTGCACTGGGAATCCAGGGGCGTTCAATACTCTCAAGCACTCCCTTTCAACAGCTGGATATGATTTGCTGGTGCCGGTTTGGCTTTTGATGAAGCTTCCCATCCTCTCCAATGCCACTCTAGAGAATTTATCTACAGGGGCAAACATTTGGAACACATGAACGCTCTCTTCGTAAATTTCCAAACGGATTGCGGAATTTTTAAAAGTGACTTGCGACAGATAAATACCATCATCTCTGACTCTTTCAGCCCCACCTACTTGGATCAGCATTGGTGGAATTGGGACATTGGTTTCCTGAGTAATAATCGGAGAAGCATATGGGTTGTTAAAGTCAGAGTCGTGCGCTAGATATACATTGGTTCTAGTGTCTGAAATATACTTTGGATCCTCAGCTCCTTGGGGCAAGTAATCGTATAACTGATTGATTTGCCATGCCGGTAAACTTTGCGAAAGATCAACATAAGGGGCAATTGTAGCTACAGCGCCAGGCATCGGCAATTTCCCAGAATCTCTGCAGTAAAGCATGCAGGCTATTGCGAGACATCCACCAGCACTATCACCAACAAAAGTGATTTGTTCTGGGCTGTATTTTACCAGATCTGGATATGGAGGGTCGATTAAATATTGGTAAGCTGAAAGTACGTCGACAAGGGGGGCTGGAAAAGTGCTATGAGGTGCAAGACGATAGTCAACTGACAAGACTTTTGCTTCAGCATATTTGGATAATCTCCATGTGATGCTTCTATGAGTTCTTCTGGATGCAAATACAAACGCACCGCCATGAATATACAGGACAACTCTTTCCTTTGCAGCTTCTTGTTTGTAGTCAATCCATTCGGCATTGAAGGAACCAGAATTATCCAAGGCTGTAGCACTTTTGATGTCAATATTATCCCTTCTAGCTATTGATACTTTGGAGACTTTGGCACTGAGAGGAACAGGAGCCGTTGCCTTTCTTCCCTTTGTAAGCTTGTATCCCCAATTAATTTTATCCTTGAAGGCAAATAGCAAGGTTTTCAAGCCTTTGGTTCCGACGGTCTACAATTAATATAAGCCTACCGTAGTAATTTGCTTTGGCTTTAGAGAGGTTTCCGACAATGATCTCTCAGCAATTTTCTTCCTGCCAAGTGATTTTGTGCTGCTGTCTATTGGTTCGTCATGGTGAATAGTGTCGAATTCAAGTGCTTTTTCAATGTGCTTTGAGCGAGTAATACTGGTATTCAACTTTATTCTGAGGTCCATGAGGTTTACTTTTTTTAATTGGGGTTCTTTTTTAAGCTCTGTGCCTGTGGCAATTTAGGCACGAGGGCTTTGCGGACCTTTCTTTGTACCACCGTTCACAGACAACTGCCAAACGACTTTTCGCCTGCTGCTATTTGTATAATTTTTATGTTAATGCGCAGTGCAATTTAATTTGCATCCCGAGGTTATTCCATCAACCAAGGGCACTTGCAGAATTCTTTGTCGATTGCTGAGCACAAAGTCAAAAAGGAGCACGAGATCAATTTCCTAAAACAGCCTAAATTGAGTACAGAATTTAATTTTATTGGTATAGCTATCGAGAAGTCAAATTGTAATTATCTATATTTCCATTTTCTTTATATTCCTTAGAGGCTAAATGTACCCACAACAGTTGCTTTTGGCCTGGGGTAAATTAGGAGTTTACCAAGCTTGTCCAGACGTTCTTGTGCCGAAACTCCATCCGATAAAAACATCCAAAAATGTCCATTATTGCAAGATTCCAGACATCGCTCGCATGGTTGGGTAACATGATACCCAATGACATTTCCGCTTTGTTAGAGCGCTAGTACCATCTAAGACATGCCACGTCCCTGATTCTACACCGGCAATTCCTCGTCATATAATCCTTATCAACCAATTCTACCCTTACGATCAATATGGTATTACATGTAGGGAGGTATATCGGTGGAAAATAGTTCGACCTGCATTAAATACTAATTACTCTAGTGTCTCCCAAGAGAATCGCTTTCATTCCTCTGGAGCAAATTGAAGTTGAGCAATGCTTGCAATTCAAATTACACACGGCTTTTGATCTGAACTGAGGATGAATTGAAGGTGTAGTCATTTACTCGTCTCAATATATCGTAGCGTGTTAAAAATTGAATGGCCTCCATCATCATACTTGATCACGTCATGCCTATTGTGTGAATCGCGAAAGTAAACTTTTTTAAATCTCGCCTCGTATCATACTTGGCGCAGATAAGTCTACCCAGCGATGCCGATTCGAACCCTATTTCTAGTGAACAATTGATTTCGCAGTTAAATTCAAAGTTTAAGGATTATATTATGAGGTATTAAATGATTTCCATGCTAGTATGAGATTCCAAGTTTAGCTCTTCCATCTTTTGAAGAGCCAGCAAATCACCCTTCAAGGAAGCCATTTTATAAAACTTGATAGCCATAGGATAGTTGAAAAATTCGTTTTCATACAGATCTGCCAAATTAAACAGCGCAGAGACTTCTCCAAAGTTTGCCGCCATTTGATAATTTTGTAATGCTTGCATTTTATCCAACGGAACTCCAATTCCAAACTCGTAACAAAATCCCAAGTCGTTATAAGAATTTGGATTTCCTGCTGCGGCTGCCATGTTGTACCAATAGTGCGCCTGCTTGATATCTTGCTCTGTGCCTTCACCAACTAAGTAGCATCTTGCTAGATGATGCTGTGCTTCAACATAGCCTTGCGCAGCACTAAGAGTATAGAGATTGAAAGCCATTTTTACATCTTTGGTTACTCCTTTCCCATTCATGTACAAAAATGCCAAGTTATTTTGGGCTGGGGGGTATTTTTGGTTGGAACTTTTTTGGTACCAAAGTAGTGCAGATTTATAATCTTCATCCTGACCAAGCCCATGTTCAAACAAGTAGGCTAGATTGTTTTGCGACGGAGCATGACCCTTTTCTGCTGCCAGAGTGAACCACTTTGCAGCTTGGTGATAATCAACACCAACCGATCTACCACTGCGATATATACATCCAAGGTTATGGGCGGCAAGCACATGGCCATTCAAGGCTGCTTTTTTGTAATTCTCCAGGGATGCGGGTCTGTTCTGAGGGAAAATGCCATTCCCAGTTTCATAATCAACTGCGATTTGGTACTGTGCTTCAGGATTTGTGGCCGCACTGCGTTCAATCCATTTCTTTGCTCTATCTATATCAGCTTCGCACCCTATTCCCGATCTATAGCATGTTGAAAAGTAAAGCATGGCAAGAGCGTCCTTTTGCTTGGCAGCTTTTTGAAAGTGCTGGAATGCCAAAGTTTCGTTTTTGGTAGTACCTTCGCCTTTCAAATAACATACTCCAATATATACCAGGGCCTCCAAGTTCTTTTTCTTGGATGCCTCTACAAACCACTTGAAAGCCATAGAATAATCTTTCGGTATTGCGATGCCGTTGTAGTATAATAGGCCAACTCTAAGCATATCTGCTGAAGATTCTACTCTTACTTCACAAAGTATTCCTTTTATAAATATCCGAATGTCTGAGGAAAATGCTGTGGTTGGAGCAATAATTGCAGCTTCCCCCTTGAAAGGATTTTTGTAGACTCCTGTTTGCCATGCAAATAGTTTTTCATTCAGAACCTTTGGAGTAACCATTCCATTTCCCGGTTCCATTACAAGGTACAAAATATGCTGGTCTATCAGCATGCCTTTTGCGAATTCTTCTACAAATTTGGATATAAATGTTGGCCAAGCTATTTCTTCTTCTGATTTAAACAATACTTTAAAAATCAAATTCCCCAATGAAAAGGCTGTGGAAGCAATTGCATTTGGGGCTGAATCTGTTGCTGATGATTTCACAGAGTTGTTTGACGGTCTTCGTTCAGTTGGGAAGCTGCTGGACGAATTCATGTCCATTATGGTGGATGTTTCGCTGACTGTACTTTTGACAGGTGACAGGGTTGCTCGTTGATTGGCATCTGGGATCACAATAGAATTTGTGTTTTCGAAAGTATATTTTTTAAATATCGCTCTATCAAGCGAATTAAAAAATAGAATCTCCTCTTCCATTTCTGCCTTCAACTAATTTCTTGATTTTAATATCGAGGCGTCAGGCGCCTCATGTCGAGCCTCAATGCGCGGTACAGTAACGATGTTTCTCAAGAACCTAAAATAGTAAAACACATTTATTCAGGGGGTGGGTGCGGGGTAATGTGCCAAATATTTTTTGCGTAGTCATGAATGGATCTTGCATTAATAATAACTCACCTGTCACTGCTGAATTTACCCATACTTGCTGCAGCGAGAATCGACTTTTTAGCCCATTCGGATTTGTTTTGGAAGCATTTATCCACCTTTTTCATTGTATCAATATCTAAGATGAATAACTAATTTACAATCTGAAAAGTCAGAGTGGAGCAAGTAGTGGTCGGTTGACAACGTTTCTACGATTAGTAATACTTACGCAACAACGGTTCAAAGATTGCAGGCTGGCCATAATTTCCATCTCTGATTGATTCAACCACAGACTCCAGTTTTGGGTCGACTTTAATTCCAGAACCATAAGTTTGCCTGTGACGAATATCTTCAACTTCAGGGGTGAGCACTCCAAATAAAAAGATATTATCCGCTCCAGTTTCTTCCCCAATTTCAATATTGGCACCATCAACAGTGCCAACAATTAAACCGCCATTCAACACAAACTTCATGTTGGATGTTCCAGAAGCTTCAGTGCCTGCTGTTGAAATATGTTGGGAAATATCACTTGCAGGGATAATGATTTCTGAGGTTAAGGCTATCTACCTGCTAACGAGACATTATAGTTTGGAATGAAAACAAGCTGAAGATGTTTGGACGTTCTCATGTTATAGTTGATTACATTAGCTGCATTGTTGATCAACTTGATAACCATTTTGGCAATGTAGTATCCTGGAGCACTCTTGCCCGCAAAGATAACCACACGAGGTACTTGCTTGGCAAGCTCTTCGTTCGACATTTTCTGCAATTCTTCATATCGATGAATGACTTGCAAAATATTCATAAATTGTCTTTTGTATTCATGGATACGCTTGCACTTTGGATTAGCATTAATTTACTTGAACATCAAAGATTGCGTCAGGATTGACATAGACATTACAATGTGCAGCAATATGTTCAGCAAGACGCTTTTTGTTTGCAGCTTTGATTTCCATCCAGCGGTTTTGAAAGTCAGGGTTGGTGGCAAAAGCTTTCAATTTTGCCAAGTCTGAGAGATCTTTCAACCAGTGTTGACTTTTCAAAGTCTTTGTAATAAGTGCACTGAGTTTGGGGTTTGCTTGGTGAAGCCATCTGCGAGGAGTTACTCCGTTGGTAACATTTGTAAACCTATCTTTTCCAAAATATTCAACAAATTCAGAAAAGAGCTGCTTCTGTACAAGTTCTGAATGCAATTCGGCAACCCCATTGACTGTGTGGCAACACACAACGGCCAAATAGGCCATTCTTACAGATTGGGGGACGCCTTCTTCAATAATAGACATTCTACTAAGCTTTTCACGATCTCCAGGATACTTGCGTTCAATAGATTGCAAAAAGAAGAGGTTGATATCGAAAATAATCATCATGTGCCTCGGCAACAATTCTTTGAGCAACGGCACAGTCCACTTTTCCAACGCTTCTGGCAAAACAGTGTGGTTTGTATCTACGGTTAGAATAGGCTTACAAGAATAGACTTTTGTTACAATTTTCCAGGCACCATCCCAGTCAAGTCCTTCCTCATCAACCAAGATACGTTGCAATTCCACAATACCAATTGTTGGGTGTGTGTCATTCAATTGGATTGCAACATGGTTCGGAAATTCTGACCATGGTTCGCCAGTCTTCTTAAACCTGCGGATAATATCTTGCAATGTTGCACAAACAAAAAAGTATTGTTGCTTCAATCTTAGTTTCTTGCCAATATAATGATTATCGTTTGGATACAAGCAGGATGTAATATTTTCGGCATCAGTTTGTTCCTTTACTGATTTTTCATATTCACCAGCATTGAAACTTGCGAAATCGAATTCGTTGGATGGTTTTGAGCTCCATAAACGAATGTTAATCGTGGATTTAGTACCAAACCCTGGAATAGGGAAATCGTGCGCTACAGCTACTACCCTTTCGGTAGGTTCCCAAGTGTAAACGAATCCACCTGATGCTCCCTTGGAGCGAATAACTGTACCTCCAAAAGCTACTTGATAATTGATATCCAATCTTTGAATCTCCCAAGGGTTGCCAAAGGTTAACCAGTAATCCGGGTGTTCAGTTTGGTATCCGTCTACAATGCTTTGCTCAAAGATACCATAGTTATAACGGATGCCATAGCCCCAAGCTATCATTAATAAATATGAACCTGGATAATCCAACGTAGCCAAACTGTCCATGAAACAAGCAGCTAAGCGTCCCAAACCACCATTTCCCAAAGCCGCATCCGTTTCTTGTTCAACTAGATCTTCCAAGTTAAATCCGAGTTTGTCAATTGCACCTGCATAGCGATCTTTCACGCCAAGGTTTAAAAGAGCATTGTCCATACTTCTGCCAATCAAAAATTCAAGCGAAAGGTAATACACCCTTTTTGGAGAGACAGTAGTATGGAACATCTGGGTAGTGTTCCACTGATCGATCAATTGATCTCTAACGCTATAAGCAGACGATTGATATGCTGCAAAGTCGTCCATATTAAAAGCACTTCGCGCTAAAGTTTTAGTTGCATGATTGACGAATTCCTCTTGAATGTGTTCCTCGGTAAGCTCCTTGGATGCGGTCAGTTTCTTCCATCTGGCTGCGATTTCTGGAGACGGCTTCCAACCCGGATACATCGCAGTTGGGCCAGTAGCACTGCGAACTCGTGCAGCATTCTTATTTTTTTCCCCGGTCATTTTGGCGGAATCTTTTAGGTGTCTTCAACTTTTAATTAACGAAGCCACACTTGATCATCATGAGCAAGGGTGATCTCAGTATCTGGGTTCCAAGTTATTGCAATCTTTATTGTAGATGGACTGCAGACTGGTGGAGAATACATCCCAAAAATAAGCTGACAACAAATTGTGCAAGCTAAAAAATACCTTCAGGCGACGTCACCAAGTTACCTCAAATGCTTCCTCGTTTGCCAAATCTCAATGCTAATTCATCTCAAGGCAATAAGCAGCCGCCAAATTATTCAAACATTTTTGAGATATTATCACCACCAGACTGTAATCGCGAATTTACCATAGCCAACATCACTGTCCCTAAATTGAAGGCGTACTGCGAATATTCATTTGAAAGAAATAAGAGTAAGTGCAGCCCTAAAGTAGATTTGATAAGAGAATGCCTCCGAAATTCAGAGATTATCCAGGAAATCCAATTTCAAAATCAAAACATGGCAGAAGAATTAAGAAAGAAAATCGAAACCATTTCAGAACTGCGGATCGACAAAGCTAATTACACAAGATTCGATAGATCCCAGTATGTGGAGGTTAATATTCAGGGAAGAAACCGAGAGGATGCTCTTACAAGAAACTCGAACACGAATTGAATTACAAAAAACCAATCAATCGTTGAAAAATACATTGGATCTGCTTACTAAGGAATATCAAGAATACAAAGAGTAAGTATATCTAATCAAGGAGCAAAATAGAGGACTCGGCAGCCATACTATCGCGCGATAAAACCATCAAGGAATTGAATGAAACCATAGACAAAGAGAGGAAAGCAGTCAGGTAGGGCTAGCTTAACGTGAGTGATAAATTGTTCAAGGTTGATGAGCTCAAGGTAGAAATAATCAAATATCAAAGAAATTTAGATAATCTGTCCAAGGAGAACGTAGATTTGCAACATAAAACCGAACAGTTGATGGAGTCGGGTACGACGCTTGGACAGGAAAACGACCAGCTACAGAAAAGAATCAGAGAATTGATAGATGCCAACAAAGACGTTACTTCAAACTATCTCATTGTCAAAAAGAATTTTGATTTGAAAAAGCATGAATGCGACGAACTTACGTTGGAAGTAGAAGAAGCCAAAAACGCTTGCCAACTGGCTTTGGTAATCCATCATTTAAACAAGAAACAAAAGAAAAATGTACAGGCAGAACTTGCAGCATGCATGAAAGCAAAGGCAGATGTCGAAGAAGTACTAAAAGTATGCGAACAAAATCTTTCTGGCAAAGAGTCTTATATATCTGAATTGTTGCAAAAGATTTCGGACACTGTGACAGAGTACGAGGAAAAATTAGAAAGAAAAGAAGAACAGCTGTGGAATATGAATAACCAGCTCAACGAAGAAGTAGTAAAGGCCGAAAAGCAGAGGGCTGCTGCATCTGCCGCCCACCGCAAACAAGAAGAAGCAGTAATACGATCTACCGTTGATGCTGAATTGATTACCGATATTGAAAAGAAATGGCAGAGTAAAACCATTATTAAAGCAAGGAAAAGAAAAATCTCTTAAGGCAGATTTGGACAATGCAAACCAAATAATCAGAGAAAAGCATAGGCAAGCAATTGGTAATATTTTTTGATATCAGCGCTTAGTGATAAAATCAAAGATATGGAAAAAGAACAGTTTCATCCAAGAATGTTGTTTTTGAAATCTGTCGAGGCAGAAATGATACAAAAGCTCATAGCCTTTCAACTTTCGGAAGAAATGCTGCGAGTAAAATTTTGCTGACATAGACTGGATTCATCTGCCCAAAGAGTTTGAATCAACTGCACCAACCAGTGACGCTCTCACCTTGTGGGCATACTTTCTGCAAAAAATGCGTGACTGACATGCAGGAAGAGAATATGAACATCTTAAAGTGCGACGTCTGCAACAAAGTAGCTGAGGCTGCATTTAGAAACGACCAAGTGGAAAGTATCATAGAGCAGTTTAGCAGGCATAGCGCCATGACTGAAAATTTCAACAACTGGTAACTTTTGCTTACAACAGGATAAAAACACTGAAGGTGCTAAGCAAAGACGAATTTCAAGATACCCAGGACCGAAAGGATATTCCACCCAGATCCAGAAAAGAGAGCGTATCAGACGAAAGAATAGCGTATGTCAGAAAATCAAGTGTAAACGACGATTCATCAGGAATTTTAAAGTTGGTTGATATCAAGATTCCGCCTCTTCCAGAAGCAACTGTGTAAACACCAAAGGCTGTGATAATGACAAAATTAAACAAGGTTTATTGAATTACTTTTTTTTAAACATTCCCAATAATTTTTGGCTTTCCCTCTTGAGCTCTGTTCCAGACACATGCAGCACTCCTAGCTTGGATTTCCCGACCGAAGCTAAGTTAATTTCTGGTTACATCGCACTATATCGAGAGCAGCATCAACCGGATCCTTTTCAGTCATTAACACCACTACAGTTACTCTTATATTACCTGGATTACTGCAAAGTTGGTTGCGAACAAGAACTTGCTGTAAACGAGAAATAAAATCTGAATTGGTACAAACGATATTTCCAAGGTTTTTAAAATCCTGTTTTTCCAAAATATTGGAAATGCTGAACTCATTATACTGTACCACTAACTATTAGAATTGGTTACCTTTCAACTCAAATGGCCTCTTTGATGCCTCAAATACTTCGACCATATATTTTTCAACAAGCTTAGTGCTATCCTTATCAGATTTCTCAGCTAGGACCAATATTCCTCTTTTGCATGCTTCTGCATACACACCTAGCTCAGGTACTTGACTTACCACCATAGGACAGGTTCAATAGGTGATCCTTCCATTCCTTTGCAATACTAGCAGTAGCAAATCCAAGCGCAACCTTCTTAAATTCACCGCCGTCTTTATCTTCGTGAGGAATTACACACTGGAAAACAACAGTCGTGTCTTTTTCAAGCTGCACTGATAATATCCTCCTCAAATTGATTGGAAGGTAAGGCTTGAATAGTTTTGCTATTGTTAAAAGTAATTACATTTTCCAACCTCGTAGGCGTTCAGCTCGAATTTTGTAATATTTACTTCGCATTTGTGATCTTTCCAAGTAACTTTTTGCGGGGTTTCCAACTACGGTTATAGGAAATTACCCATTTCTCTGAATCTAAATCTGTATTTTGTTTCTTCAGGTTTTCCAGCGACTTGCTTTCAGGAATCTGCGCATTGTTAGGAATCGATTGATTTTCCGAAATCTTATTAACACTCCCTGTAGGTTTGGTACTTGGCTCAGCAGTTGATAGACTTTGAACAGATTTGGCTTCAATCTTCCCAGTTGATAGACTTTGAACAGATTTGGCTTCAATCTTCCCAGTTGATAGACTTTGAACAGATTTGGCTTCAACTTTCTCAGTTGATTGATTGTCAATATTTCCGTGTGCGGGTTTTTTGATTTCACTGGGTTTCTGAGCTGCTTCGATTTTCGCCATATCCATTGCATTCAAAAATCTTTTGCTATTTGGACCAACTTTTGGTTTTGGAGCCTAAAGTTAATACACAGGATAACCATCTCACGAGTAATTTCAGATTCGCCCTGTAGATTTTCAGAAATTGATTTAGTGGTATTTATGTTACTTTCAGCAGACTCTTGCGCTTTTGGTGTTGGATCTACTTTAGTTGTGGCTGTTTCTGTTGCCAATACTGTGTTGGATGCATTTGAAAGTGAAGTTATGTCTACATTGTCTTTTACATCTATCTGCTCTCTTTTTTGTGCATCTTTTTTTTCAACGTTAATTCCGCTATTATTCCTTAGATCTTTGGTCTGCACAGAGCCAGGTTTCTTGATTTCGGCCAATCCTATTCCTTGATTTTCGGCTATATCCTTATCTTGTAGTTTGATCGATAACTCTGCTTTTTCTTTAACAGCCTTTGATTCGTTTGCTTGTGGAAGTAGAGCTTCCCCATATTCATGGCTAGCTGGCAATTGCTTCGGAGCATCAATAGCAGGTTTCTTTAAATGCTTTTGGTTTCCAACCTGGGGCTCTTGCAGCGTAGTAGAAAGACCTGTGCCAATGCTGCCAGTCTTTACAGGGGAAACAACATTTTGTTTTTCAATCTCACGCTCTGATTCACCAAGAGAGTTTTCTTGTATTGTTGTCTGCATTGAATGGGAAATAGGAGAAATTTCACCTAAAATTTTGTCAAATCTGGACATGTATTCTTCTTTTTTGGATGGTTTATCTTCGACTGGTGTCTTATTTTCAAATTGGGGTTGAGCGTTGTTCGGTACCTCTTCAACAATTTTAACAGGAGATTTTGATTCGGTGCCATTTTTGTTCTTTTCTGGTTCAGAAACCTCAACTTTTGGGCTGTCGACTTTCTTTACATGATTTTCCAAAGGCAATGTTTGAGATGTAATTTCCACGCTTTCTACTGACTTTGAAATGGTTTTTGTTGGTAGCACAGGCAAACTTTCGATGTTTGGACTTGGCCGATTGGTTACTGGCTTGCTTTCAGCTACGTTGTTCAATGGAAGTGATTCTGCTTCTAGCTCAATGTTACTTTCTGCGACAGATTTTTTTCTTGCTTGGCTGGTAATTGATTCTCTTGGTTTGCTGCTCTCATTTAATTTTTCTTTGGATTTAGACAATCCAAATGAGGCTAGGAGTCCTTTTTTCTTTTTTGGGGAAGATTCATCTCCAAGGATTTCTAACGAGTGGGCACTAGAGCTGGAACGCAGTTGACTCCCGTGCGAATCAGGACTCTGTATTTCATCAACAGACTCTTTGATGCTGTTGTTTGATTTGTGCAAGCTACTGGCAATCGATGACATCAAACCATGCTTCTTCTTTGGCGATTCATCACTATCTTTAAGCTTTTCCGTTGATGCGAGACTTTCTGTACTCTTTGCAAGATTTTCTTTGGATGATTTACCAGACATTTTTTCTGCCCACTTCTTTACCTTTCCTCCTAACCCTTTCTTCTTTCCTTCGGAAATGGTTTCAGTGGTAGAGTACGTAGAATATGAACTGATACGGCTCTGCTCTGGCAGTTCGTGGATTTCCAAATGACTTTCAGGTTCTGCGGTGTGTGGAACTTGCCTTGCAGGTTTGCTAGATGAAGGTGGGATTGGCGGTGGAGACACAGAGGACACATCCTGTTCTCGTATCGCATCAGGAATTGCGATTGTTGGGGGTTGGACAACTGCAGATGTTAAAGATTCAGCTATTAAAGTTTTTGGAGTGGTTGAAATATTTGTATTTGCGCTGATTGGAGACTGTTCTTTAAACATCTCTATTTTTGTTTCCAGTTTAATTTCATTGTAATCAAATTCAGCCAACTGGACCTTATTTTCGAATTCTTTCTTGTCGTTTATCATAATTGGTTCATGAAGATCCTTTTTCTCTTCGATTGCTGTTACTGGAGGTTCGGCACCTTTTTCGATGCTTAACAGTCTTTCCAGCCTTGACTGCTTACCGGCGGTGGTAGTCGAGATCCTCTTTGGCGTAATATTCTCTTGT
This sequence comes from Terramyces sp. JEL0728, assembly GCA_027603945.1. Classification (NCBI taxonomy): domain Eukaryota; kingdom Fungi; phylum Chytridiomycota; class Chytridiomycetes; order Rhizophydiales; family Terramycetaceae; genus Terramyces; species Terramyces sp. JEL0728. The sequence goes on along the minus strand of JADIIU010000058.1, from coordinate 52,600 downwards.
TCCGCTTTAGGAGGTATTTCATCTTCCTTTTTAGTAGCAACGACAAACTTGTCAAATCGCGAAACAGTGGTTGATTCGATGTCGCCAATAGTATTGGAATTGCTTTCCAATATTTTGTCAAATCTTGATAAAAAGCTCCCCTGGCTAATATTGTCTTGGGTTGGCAGTTCGCCTTTTGGATTCATGGCGTTGTCTTTAGCTTGTTCCTTTTTCAGCGCAGCGTTCAGTTTGGAGGACATTAATGATGCTAATTCTGGGGAATTTTCTATTAATTTGCCGAGCTTTGATTGCACTGGCCCATTTTCACTAGCGATTTCTGATTTCGAGGCAGGTGCAGCAACTAAAGGATCTTCTTTGAATCTGGAACTAAACATTGCATTCTTCTGACTTTCAATCCATCGCTCTTCTTCCTCTAGATTTATTTCTTCGTCCTTTTCTTCTGGCTGTATTTTTGTATCTTTTACGCTTTCTTTTTTCTCCAATATGGAAGATCGTCCCTTCACTACTGAAATCCTTTTGAAAATCTTTTCCTGTTGCTCGTGTTTGGTTTCGGTTTGTGTTTTTGATTCCCAAATGCTGTCTGGTTCTTTGATATCTGTGATATCTTTTGGAGTTTGCGTGTCCAAATTGGATGGCGATTGCAAGGTTATTCCAGCAGAAACAAACTTGGCCTCTTGCTCAAAAGATTTTAGGATTGGCTTTTTAGAACTCTCTACACTTGCCCTTCCACTGGCGGATGGTCGCGATACGGTTCCTTTTTTCGATACCTTTCGAAGTAAAGCTTGCTTTGCTTGATAAGGCGCTTGGGCTAATTCTGCTGCAAAAGACGCACTGGATGGCTGAGTTTCGAGATCTTCACGAACTAAATTTTCTGCAATATCCCCAACATAGTTTTGATTGTCAAACTGCGACAGATTTGCCCTGAGCATTAGTTACGAAATACCATCCCATGCGTACATCGAGGTTTCCCCTTCCTAAATAGCTCAAGCCTCTTGTCACCTGTTCTTTCTTTACAAATTTTCTCTTGTATTTCAAAACATTTTTGGAGGTGCAATTGTCTCTTTCAGTGATCATTTCTGAGCAGTTTTTATATGCACTTTCAATTTCATTGGGCAAAGTTGCTGCTAGCCTATTCAGACAAGTGCTGTATCTCTGATGAACTGCAAAGCCCAATCGCGCTTCATTTTTCCCATAGATATGCACTGGTCTTTCTTCTGGAGAGGGGATTTTCGGTTTGTTTATTGGCGGGATGGCATCTTTTAAAGAGAAATTCAGAATATCTATACCCCAGTCTGTTAAAATCACTGTCCTTGAATTTTCGTCTGCCAAATTATCTTCACTTCCAGCCTAGGTTAGTTTTGAATACTGGAGTCTGGTCATACACGTTTTCAGGTTCTTCTTTTGGAAGCTCTGATTTTGAGTATACGCAAAGATTCAGTAGAAAGTCTGGTTCGTTGATGTACTTTAGGGGACGGATATCGGAAGAAGTGGTGCCTGAAACCCCTTCTTCTCTTAATTTTAATTCAGATACAAAATCGTTATAAATTGCTCTTGGTAATGTTTCCAAATCTTTGTCTGTTATGCGGATCTGGTGAAATGTCTAATGTCAACATTGGTTTTACTTTTCCAGGTATTTCCCCTTTGAATGCATTTCTATCCCAATCCGAAGTGAAAAAGAATGCCGAAGACATGTTGGTGGAATTTGTAAACCGTATATTTCATCAACACAATAGGTTTGTTTATTATTTGCACAGTCACTCTTCCATAACAAAATCAGGATCGAGCTTGATAAATGCAGATATTTTCACATAATAATGCTCTGACATTGGCCAAATGGTGCCAATCGACTTTAGGAAAGGAAGGATATAAATTTCTGTCAGCGATTGCACCGATAAGATTTCAGACTGAATTGCTGGGAAACATCTGCTGGTGATGATTGCTGACGAGGTGATGTTGTAAATGTGCAAAACAGCCATCATATCCGACATTGTCGGTGTTAATTTGCCAGGGGAATTTATAAACTGATTGTCGGAAAACGCGTACATTGTTTCAATGACATAGATAAGTACGTTAAAGCAGGCAAGAACAATTTCCTTTGACGTAAATTGAGCTGCGCTGTTTTGGTCAAGAACATATGGGAACTGTGAGTTTTTCTGCGCACCAGGCAGATGCAAGTGAACCAGGCCAGACAGGAACAACAAGAAATCCTGGACTGCGGTAGGATGCCTTGCCCATATATCATTAGGCGATTCAAGGGCTGGGATCGTTTTGGCGTACATTTCTAGATTAGAAATTGGTTTGAGTGCAGCAGGCAAATCCTTCATCCATAGCAACAGCTCGGCATGTAACGAATGGTAATCAATATGCTCTGCCAATCCTTTATCATAAGCTCTAGCATACAGTATAACTTTTCTAAAAGTTTTGATGATTGAAAATCGCGACTGTGTGAGGTAGTGCAAATCATTTTCCACAGACAGGAATCCAAGGTCGCACATTCCATTCAGGAAATGAGTTGCCTTTTCATCAACCCAAAGAGAGTGGGTTATCGGGTTTAGCTGATTGAAGGGTTGTAAGCTTTCCTTTGATATTCCAACAAAATAGGATATTGAAGGTTGGATTTTCCAATCAAACAGGTTGTCGTCCAAAATAAAATCTTGTCCGCTTGCATTTGAACCCAGCGTATCGATAAGCAAGCAGCTCTGCCATAATATTTGTCTGCGCAATCTGTCCCCATCAGCCATGCAGTTGGTTTCATCAAATATCCCTTCAAAAATCCCTAATCTTGGGATAAGTTCTTGCAGAGTGCCCATACACTCCAGTGCGGAATCAACTTCATGAAACCCAAATTGGCAAACTCCCATGACGATAAAGGTGCGCAGTAAATCCAGGCAATAATCTACTCCGAAATTAGCGGAAGGGCTCAAATCATCTAATATCGCTTTTGCATTTGCAAGATAGTTGGAGGACAGTGCCCTTTTGGGGGATATCTGAGGGTGATTAGAATACATGACTCCGAAGCCTATAATCAACTTGATATTACCACACAAAGTCAAATGCAGTTCTTTAGTAATTTTGAAATCCTTGAATATGCGGAGCATATCGTCAACATGTGTCACCAACAGCGGATTCAGCAGCACACACAGTCTAATCAAATCATATTCCATATTTAAAGGCAGGATATTTGATATAGGCGACTTTGAATCCACTAATTTGTAATTAAATATTGAATCGTCGTAGGGTGGGGTAGTCGGTATGACTGTCTTGGCATTGGTGCTAGATTGGAGTCTATTATATGTGCAGTTTGGTAATTTGTTGGAGTTCAGGTGTGCTGTTTTTACACAATATGAGCACGGGGTTTGTCCATCACACTTTCTCTTCTTTTGCCTGCATGAATCGCAAGCTTTCTTTCTCATTTTTTCTTGAAACTTTTTTGAGCCATGATGTTACACAAATTGAAGGGGCAGTGTATGGACATGTGGCATACATTCAACCAAGCAGGCTGCAATAAGAGTCGACCACGGCCATTATAATGAATATGCTACACTTTGTTGGAATAGTTATAACGGCGAATCACACTTTTTTATTGCCGAATTTAATGTCCCAATTAGCTGCTTGTTACTATATAACACGCAGTAGAACGCGCACTCTTTGCTTTTGATGAAAAAAACAAATACAAACCCTGACAAACCCAGCCATGATGCAGCTGGCTGGGAGCCAGTCAAAGACTCTTACATTGCCTTGGATGGTCTGGTGGCAATGTTTGAAAGTGAAGTGCGGTACATGTTAAAATCATTGCAAGCAGTTCTGCTGTCCAAGGAAAATGTAAGCCAGTATAGGATTGTTGCATCTCAGTTCTTGCACTGCTTGGAAAAATACAAGAAATATCTGGATAAAAAGCTGTTTTTAAAGAAATGCCTAGATTTTGGCAGCAACTTGTTGGAAATAAAAGGATGTCACAGTTTAGCATATGAAAGCTGCTTTCTCTATGTAGAAGATTATTTTAGTGCTATGCCAACTATAGCGCGTGTTGCGGATGTAAACGAAGAAAATGCCGGAGAAATAGAAGAAATCGAGGCTGGATTGTATTTTAGTAAGCTTGTAGTTCAGTTTCTTTCAATAGTAAATGTTGATTTTGGGATCAACCACCCTCAAACGATAGAGCAAGTTAAACAGTTGGTGGATGAATTAAAGAACAACGCTTTCCAATTCACGACTCAGAACTACCCGTTGAAATGGACGGTTTTGATGACTGTCTATCATTTATATCAAATTGCTCAATTTCTTGCCAATGTTGGGAATCCATTGATGGTACGCTTACCTAACATAGGCAAAAGAAGTGTCACTGTGGATACTAAGCTTTTTGGAAAATCAAACGGTGTATGAAATGAAGGAAATTTCAAACGTCTTTGTGTTCATCACCATGTCTTCATATAAATGGATTGTTCACGAAGCTGAGGATAGATGCGGATTAGATTTCTTAAAAACCAAACTGTCAATCCTAACTTTGATATCAAAGCCAGAAGACACTGCTCATCAAAAAAATATCCAAAATGGAATCAAGTTGCTTCAATTTTTGATCATTTCCATGAAAATCAAATCTGGTGTTGTACAGAAACCGGATATCCTTGAAAAAGTAAAGCAGTTAATGGCGGCCAATGTAGTTACAACTTGCAACGCGAAATCTTTCCTCGAAAACTTTAGTTGGCAAAAGGAGATGCAAACAATTATCGGATGGAGCTCCAAACATTTCCTATTTTCCTACAATATCTTTAATTTCCCCGTTGATTTTCAAAATCACAAAAGTCACCATCTGGATATATACAGGAAATTCATTTCTCAATATCCATTAAACACTGAGAATTTTTCTCAACTTGAGGCGAACACTGTTCCGCTCAAAGAAGAAAATAAAGCTGAACCCGACACCAACAAAAAACTGGAAAAGAAGAAGGTAATAAAGGAGGATACCGAAGAGCTGAAACTAAAGAAAAGTTGCTGGGAAGAAATTAATTCTGCTTTGGATCTTCTTACTTCCAAAGCAGAGCAGTTTTCGATTATTACATTGGCACTGGAAGGAATTATTACTTTCGACAAGCGTTTGAAGATACAAGACAAGGTTGACGATAATTCCTTAGCGGAGTATATCATCTCAATGCTGATGGATAAAGCTTTTAATTTGCTTAGTGGATCATATGCGCTAAAAGCCGAGATCAAAGAAAAGCGCCAGCACTTTGAAGCCGAAGAGGTGGAAATACCAAAGGTGGAAGATAGCAATTATGAGATTCATGAAGTTGTCAAGTTTTCTCAATTCTTGTTCAGATACCGGAATTGGAGCAAATTGGAAACACTTTTTGACATTATTCGTTCATTTCCAATTAAACGAACAAACCCGCTATACTTGGAAACAAACTTACGGCTTGCAGCTGCACAGTTTGTATTTTCGTTCCAAATTGATCGAAAAGTGTTTTTTCAGTCAAATTTGGCTGGAAGAGCAACACCGAGTGATTTCAGAGCTTCAAGATTTGATTTAACAGACCAAGTTCAGCAAACAACAGCTATTTTCTGCAATTCAATTTTGGAATGTTTAGAATGCGGCGAATTGCTTACAAAATCCCCTTACCTGGTGATTGATTCTGCCCTGTTATTGTGGAGTTTTGTGGAACCTTTCCTTAGGGATATCAAGTCCACCTTGGATGCACCAAAGATATACTATTTAAAAGCCGATGATGCAATTTTATTGGTATTGGGATTTATTCATTCCATATTTTGCAGAATTCACTATTTTACAGATACCCAAATAATTGTTCTTGGTGTAGGAATATCCCAAAAACTGGCATTAATTTACGAATGCATGGGCAAATTTGAAGATGCAACAAGCGTATTAAAGGAATGCTGCGTCAACATCAACAGAGCAAGAGATATTAATATTGGAGGGGCTGTGGATTTCAAGGATTGCGCGACGGCTGACCCATCGTACCACAAAATATATTCAAACACTGCGAATGATAGAACAATTCGAGATTTTGCCTGTTTGTATGTGGATGTTCTCAGTTTCTACTACAGATGCATCATCAAGAACGACTATGAACAAACCTTGAGCAAATTGCGCAAAAAAAAGGAGGAAACACTTAAACTCAAGCATATAAAGTTTGAAATTACCACTGAATTTCAGCCTCCAAATGAGTCAATTTTATTCTCAAATTGCGGGGATGATCCAGTAAAACGCGGACTGTTTTTGCTTGCAACAATTTTACATGGAAAAGGACTATCTTATGAAGATAGAGGGCTTCTTCTCAGAAAAGCTGTGAAATATTTACGAGATGGAAGAAAGCAGGAGGATGCTTTATTAGATAGCATGAAAGATGACAATAACTCAAGTGCTCCAAAGTTGATCCGCCGAACTTCGAATTCAATCACAATTTCTATTCCATCACAGGGAGGACGTACTTTGCACTGGTATCAAGCGTTTGGAAGTACAGCAAACAAAAATATCAAGTCTCGCACGGTAAGTGGCACTAGGATTATGAGGCCACTGCTTTTAAATTCGTTGGTAACCCTTACAGGGCTGGATAGCAGTTTTAAATATCTTGTCAATTTTGCATTATATGACAGTGTGAATGCAGATTCTTCCAACGGCATCCAGCTAAAGTCTGATTCAATATCTGTAGTAGCATCATTGCCACTCAGCATCAATTTGTGTTGGACATACATTCTTTCAATCGCTATGGAAATGGACGACAAAGAAATTGTAACTCTGGCTATGAGCACAATTGAATCGCAATTAATCAAAAGCAAACAGCCTGTGCATTTACTACGGAATTTCATGGATGGGCTGCCGGTTGAAGACAGCCAGACCGCTTTTGAAATTAATTACGAAACACTGACTACTACAAACAAGGCTATAATAAGAGGGTTTATTCAATCGTGCTTTTACTATATAGAGATGCGGAAATCAGAATTTAATAATAGCGAACAATCAAATAGTTTGTTGCTTACCCAATATTTGCGATTTGAACTATGCAGAGACTACTTGATTGCCAGTGAATGTGCAAAATACACTGACCAACCAAGCTTGGAAATTCTCTGTATCCTTAAACTCTATCAAGAAATCCTCCCATTCCTTCGAACAGACATCTACACGCCATTTATCTTAAACATTCTGCTAAAGTGTCATAGCACCTTGTTGAAACAAGCTGGGGCATTTGAAAACGACAAATCAAAAGGGCTTCGGGAATTTTTGGTGCCAATAACATTCCATTTGGTTACAAGGCTGATTGAATTGGGAGACGTACCATTAGCAGCTCAAGTTGCATACGACACAAATTCTTTAATCAACATTTCAACCTATTCTGCGGAAATCAAAATTATAAACTCGAATATGATGGAGACTAGTTTGTTGGGATATATCTATAAACCCCACAAAGGAAAGGCAAAGCGTTCGTCGTCCAACTATCTCACAGAATTTGGCTATCTGGCAAAAGTTGCAGTTACAAAACCAAGCAAATTTGGCGTTTCTTTCCAAAGAAAACAATTTGACATGTTCTACGAGTTAATGGAGGTCTTAATGGCCAAACATAAAGCTGTTCCTCTGTCGCTAATGAATGATCCAAATGCTAGGAAAACTCTGTCCAGGAAGACGCTTGATAATTCAACAACTTTGAAAGATGTGTTCTTGCTGTTCATAACAGCCGGGCCAGAAACTACAATGCAAGAGCTGACTAAATTCCGAAAGCATCCAAGATATGTAGAAATTGTTACTAGAATAGTTTCTTGGTGCATTGAAAAGGAGTCTATAGATACAGCTATCAGATTGAGTGTGGAATTAGAAGACTGGGTAGATAGAAGGTATTTTCTGTACTAATAGTAGGTGTCAGATTGTGTCTAGAATGGACGAATTGCTAGAAGATGTATCTCACCATAAAAAAGAGATCGTCATAAAACGGAGACGGCGGCAGCTGTTTGCTCAAGACAAAGCAGCTTTAATGGAGTCTATAAAAGGAAAGGCGCACCATGGGTAATTACTTTTCACTGTAGGGACCACACAAGAGGCAGAGAATTGGAGAAAAGCGAAGAAAAGAAAAAAGTAGTTGTCGAACATTCACCTGAAAGGAATACAGCGGATTCAAGACCTGCGTCAACAACACCGTCGTTGACAAGCGGATCCAGCAGTTCAAGACATTCCTCCAAAGAACGTCCCCGTAGCACAGCAACTACTCCGCCTAGAGCTCCAGTGTCTAGAGCAAGTTCAGGCAGCCCAAAAAATTCTTCGAATAGTTCCCCAAAGCGTGATCTTTCCAGAGCTAATTCTGCTAGCCCCCCAAATACGAATCATGAAGCGAATGCTGACAGCGAACTAACATCAATTCAGATGGCGAAAAGGAAACGTGCAACTCATCGACATGCTTATTTCAGCGGGATGTCTACTGCGGAAAGGGATAGGATTGATCAAGCGGTCAAAGTCTTGGATACAAAGCTGTACTATTTGTGGCACCGCAGATGCTATGCTAGACGGCTACGGCTAATTTTAGATTATGAAAACCCATGGCGGTCCTCTTTGCTGTATTTTAGGGCCAGAGCACTGTTTATACAGTTCAGAAAAGACTCAAAGCTGTATCAATACAACTTGAACGATTTCAAGGAGAATGCGTTAACAGAATGGGTAGAATTTAGATCAAGCGGATCATTTATGATTAAGCAGCTGAATAAAAAGGAAAATAACTTGGATCCCAGCTCATTCCAGCACACCCAGACCGTAGATATGATACAAGCATTTACTCAATCAATAGTAATTGCCAGTAGATCCTATGATCCTCTAAAGATACTAAAATATTCGAAATCACTGTGGGTAGCAATGAAATTTATGTTTTACACTGGAAAACTGGACATACCTTTCTGGAAACAAACCTTATGGAGAGGGCTTTTTACTGTGGGAAATGTTATTGTTGATACTTTAAAATCCCTCCAGATTTCAAAAGTTCCCCAAGGAAATGCCTTTTTACAAAATTCAACCCCGATAGGAGCAAAAAAAGGAGTAATTCCAGTTAAAGCGTACTTTGAAGTTATTCACGACCAATTTATAGGTAGCTGGACCGACAGACAACAATTTAACCAGCATCAAATAATAGATTTAGCTTTCTGCAGTGAATTTCTGTTGTTTATCATTGAAGTAATTCACTCATCTGGTAGATACAATAGATTGCTCCAATTTACAAAAAAAGTCCAAAATACATTTGGCCCAACTTTGGATTGTATTCTGAATCCATTGATTCAGTATTGCACGGAAGTGATAAAAAACAACAATGCTGTGTTGCATACTGCTCCTGAATTCCACCCAGGCCGACAAGCAGAAGAACAGTTGTTCTATTGTCGCTATAAAGTGGCGGCTTATCACTTGGAAAGCTGCTTGGAAGGAAAGATTTTGCATGAAAAAGAAAATATGCAATCTGAAATCTTTGATATTTATGAAAATGCCATTTTAAAAGCTTCCAAGGAAAACAACAAATGTTTAGCAGGGTCGACATCAATTGAATTTGGGAACTTTCTTCATGAAGTGGGGAATTTCTCTGGTGCCACTACGTTTTGGTCTAAAGGCCTTGATTTGCTTTCAGGACAGCACCGCGTTTTGAAAACCATCACGAAATATTTTGAAATCGATACAACGGCCCAGTTTTCCGAAGAAAATGCCAGAGTTATGATTGACAAGCTAGGTGGAATATTTAAAGCAATCCAAGTGGCAAATGCGTTAACTAGAATTGCTAAATACACGTATTACAGCAATGTAGATAAAAAGTTGGAAATTGTCTGGATTGCCGCCCATTTGAACATCGCTTGTCTATACTATGCTATTCCAAATCCTACAAACTATTTGGCGTATGTGGATATCCAGCTTGACAGTTTATATTCTGGCAGCGACATATTCATGAGTAAACATGAGTTAAATCCTGTCGAATATGTCGACAATTTACTATATCTCTCGAACCTGTTGATACAAAATCAGATGGCTGTAGTGTGCATGCCTTTACTAGCATCTGCAGACTATATATCAAAGAACATTCTTTGTTCAATCCCAGTATGTAGTGCAATATTGATTATCAAGTCGGAAGCTCTAACACAAATTGGATTAATTAATGAGGCTGTAAACTGCCTGTATCAAGCTTCGAAATCCAACACTCTCAAAAAGAAAAGCGAAGATGCTGGAACAGATATGCAGTTCGATAACAGCTTTTATCCTTTGACCGCAAATCACTTTATGGTATTGAAACAGGTCCTCATCTTACCATTATCTGATAAGACAAAATTGCATAACCCACCGAAATTTGCTGTTGATTATGATATTGCCAGGATTAAATTGGTTTTGACTGTATTCGAATCGGCAGGTGTTTCCAACAACACTACTTCTTGTGAAGAGTTTGAATCGTACAAACAAGAAATTAATAGGATTGATGTTCCAAAGCTTGACTATGATGCTTGGCAGATTGATGTTATTACCACTGTTAGAGCAATGATTTACAAACACACTCAAAACTTGCAAACTAACTTTAAAGGAAAGCAGGAAATCATCAATGCCTCTGACGATGATGTAAAATATCAAAAAGATCTAGAGAGCACCGTGTCCAGCTATCAGCAGCTTATCCTGTTGTTTGATGTTCTCCGCCACACATATCTGATACAAAAACGATTCAAATCTGCCCTGAAGTGGTAATTTGGAATTAAACTCTAGGGCACTCTCCATCCGCAAACTACTGAGCAATCTCAAAACAGGTGATACACACAAACAAAATATTTATCAACATTTGACAGCGCAACTGGGAAATGATTTCCTGTATCAAAACCTAGATGGTATTGTCAAATGTCTTTTTGCCGAGGGAAAATACTCCTTTGCTTATTCATTGGCAAAAGAATTTGAGGAAGAATATTATTCCTTGAATTCTAAATTGATCAATGCGAAAATATCGAATCTGATATTGACCATTTTAACTTTCTCTGGACTAGATGACAAAGGGCTAAAATATAGAGTAAAATCACTACAGCGCCTTCAAGAAACTATTATTGGACATCCAATGGCAGTTTTCGCAATGATCAACAATGCCCAAACTCTTGCAAATTCGGAACTGTACCTGCAACATTACGAATCAGCATTACAATACTTTGAACTAATGGATAAACATATAACTCTTTGGAAAAATAACTACCAACTGGAAAATCTGTCAACTTTTTATTTTAAATGGCGCTGTGAGTTTTTGATACAGAAATATTCGATACTGCGCAGCAAATTAATCACCATTTCTGAAACATCCACAAATGAGGAAGTGCTTGACTTGACAAACAGCCTGAGAGAGACCGTCCTTAATTGTAAATTCAGTGCCCACTCTGATGTGATTTCAATTTTAAAGTACATTATTGCCCTGGATAGTTTCAAGGCTAGAGCTGCATTTGCAATAACTGATCAAATTTATAAATGCCTTACGGACTTTACCCGAGAAATGCTCCAATCAATTTTGCAATTCTCTGTTCAATCAGAAGAAAAGAAATTCCACACATCTATTCTTTTGCTAACTTTGGATATTGAAGCAGGACAGCCTTATAACTTTGACACTTATTGCCAAGTCTACCGATACAGCCAATGCAAACTCATTGCAGGCACCTCGGACATATTCAGCTACAAAGATGCACCGATTGGAATCCAAATGGACTTTGAAAATTTCAAATCTCTCGAAAAAGATGATCCGATATTTGAATCAATTGACCTATTAAGTGCAGATGAAAATAGTATAACCGAGAAATATAAAGGGTCTGGTACTCACTCCATCACTGTCAATGACCTGCGAACATATAAAAAATCTTTAACAGACATATTTGATGATCAGCCAGCAGAGTACAACGAACGATACATGACTGCAATCACTAGATTTATGAAATTACAAAAGTCCTACAAAGATAAAGTAGATGATATTTTTAACTCTGTCAAAATTTCCAGTACCACACCATTTTATTTTTTGACATGGCTTCATTTGCCTATTATCAATTCGGAAAACAATCTCCCAGTAGAAATAATTTACTTTGCAAAGGACCTTTCCAGTGACACTTGCAGATTACCAGAAAATATTCCATCCGAAGAAATCCAAGAGTTTATCGAGTCGAGTAAACCAAACTCAAGCGAAAGTGTTAATGCCAGACAGGCATTACAGTCAACACCGTCCTCTTTGGATTTGTTTAATCTTACTGAACTGTATAAACCTGAAAATGCTCAAGTAATGGTGCTGTTCTGCAATCAAAATAATCAGCAGTTACGCCAAGAAGATTCTGACGGGAAACAGCAGTTGGAAACAAGAGAATCGGGGATGGAATTGAATTTTAAAGTTTTGGTGCGCAATGTTCCAAAAGTTCTAAGTCTAACAGCGAAAAATTCCATCAATTCAATTTATTCAAAGCTGGCATTCTACACTATCACGAAAGATCTAACAGTAAAAGAGCAAGCAGAAAACTTGTGGAAAGTTGTGTTGACATTACTATATCAAATAATTCGAAAGAAGCCAATGACTCCGGTACAATATCACTAACTTAGAAATCATTCCCGCCATTGACTAATAGCAATGTGTCAGTGCTTTCTGCGATATTTGCTTGCGAAACAGTTGGTGGCTCGGACAAGGACAAGATAAAGAGCACAGTCAATCCATTCATTACCAAGATGTTCCCTGAAGTAAAGGAGCCGACACAACCTGCTTCTGCCGACAATCAGCTGTTGGATTGGATATTTTCTTTCGAATAAAGCCATTTTTGTCCATGATTGGTTTTATGAATCTTTTCAAGAAACCAGACAAAAAGTTGAATATATTAAAGCCTTCACAAAAGAAAGTGGCCGCCAAGAAATCCTACAAACAGACGTGTTTGAATCTGGGACAAAAGAAGTTGAAGGAATACGAGACATGCGTAGATTGTCAAATGCAGTTCAACAGGTTTTCCAAAGAAGATTTACAACTACATTCAAAGTACCACTCTAATATATTTCATTGGAGCGCTCCGGAGAGCTTTTCTTGCAACTACATTGCACTGATTAAGCCAGATAATCCTAAATGGAAAAACCTCGTGGAAATTTTGAATATTGTAAATAAAGAATTAGGCGCAGCTTATCAGGAAGAGTCAGAGGTGCAAAACCACAAGGTTATTCTGCGTTAATCCAGGCATTCATCTGTGTTTCCAAAAATCAGATTATTGGAATGATTGTTGCGTTGGATATAGATGAAGCTTTCCGTATATCAAACAACGAGATAAACCAAAGAGATAGAGTAAATGCACAAGTGGGGATATCTCGTATCTGGGTTTCAGGTGTACATAGACGACAAGGGCTTGCAAAATCGATGCTGGACTTTCTCCGAACCAATTACTACTATGGTATTGCATTACCGCTAGACTCGCTTGCCTTCTCACAGCCCACTGATCAAGGAAACTATCTAGCCAAAAGTTATTTTAACAGGCCCGATTTTCTAGTGTACATTGAATAAATTGGAGATTTTCCAAATTTTTCCTCCACTCACATCAAAAATGTCAGCAGAGGAAGAAGGTGAAATCCGCTGTATTTGCGGTTTTATTCATGACGATGGGTTTACAATCCAATGTGAAAAATGTTTAGTCTGGCAGCACGCAGTGTGTGTTGAAATTACAGAAGAAACAGGTGTTTTGCTATTAACTGTAGTTCCTGAGCTATATTTCTGTGAAATGTGCGAGCCAAGGAAACTAGACAAGGAGGTAATCTGATTTAATATTAGAAAGCGGTTATTCTTCAGGGAAAGAGGATGAAGGACTCGAATAAAGGTAAAAAGCTGGAAGAGAAAAAGAAGAGGATGGAGCGATTTGAAAAGCCTTCTCCTAGAAAGAGAAAAGAATCACCAGAGCTAGGACCCAAAGTTATTGACGGGAGAAAGAAAAAGAACAAGGAATTAATTCAATCGCCATTGCGGAAAAAGTTTAAAGATGCTCTGGGGAATGATCTTGGGTTGGAATTCACAGGACAAAAGCCAAGAGGCAGACCACGCTTGCACAGTGTTCCACAGATACTTTCAAGACAAAATTCTCCAGAACCATTCATTATTCGGAAAAAAGAGACATCACTGGAATTTCAAACTCGCTTTTCAAACAGCTACGAAAGTGAGTATTCTTGCAATTTGCAAATATTTGCAAGCTGTTCGCGTTCAATCCTTACTTCAGCTGCGTTGGAAATATTAAAATCTATTGACGAAAAATCCAAAGCCTTTCCATTCTACCAGGTGCTTGATACAATACCCAACCTTGTAGAAAAAGCTGGAGATGGAGCTGAGCTGCATAATGCACTTTCGATGTTGGAGGATGGCATTTCCATGAACTTTAAAGCTGTACATGATTGCATCGACAAGAAATTTATTTCGGGAGTAAAAAAGCTTGGATTATTTGCGATCGACAATATGGAAAAAGAAAGTTATGTGTGCAACATTAAAGGCGTCATTTGCGGAAAGGCTGATTTGGAAAAAAAGGAAAGTATGCACTCTCTTATTCCACTGTGCACGCAAAATACGGATTCTAGTGCGCAATTAGCGCCGCCGTTCGTATTTAGAATTCCAGATGTTGAACAGAATCTGGCAGAATCTTTATGGATGGATGCCAGAGAGTTTGGAGGGTTTGATGGCAGATTTGTTCGATCGTGCTGTGGTGCAAACCCTGAAGATTTACAAAAGTGTAATGCCACGCTGAAATTGGTGTGGGCGATTGATTCCTCCGAAAGCAAGGATAAAATGTTGGTCAACTGTGACAAACTTGCTTTGTCTTTACAAAACCAAGAGTTGGTAGATCCACCCGTCCCACTTTCGGACCGCCTAAGATTGTGTATTTTTGCGACAAAGGCCATCAAAGCAGGCGAAGAAATTGTTTTGCAGCCCAGTGTCCAATCCTGCAACTTTTCGTGCGTTTGCGATGAAGATACCTCGTGCCATGTAAATGATACTATTATTGTATCTGAAAACTTCAAGCGGTCAAGATTTGGAGGTAAATCAGTTTAATAGCAGACCCTGATATTCCTGTCGAAGACTTTTACGAAACCCTTTCGACTTTGGAAGAAAAACGGGCGGTGGAAATATCCAAAGCAGCTGAGAAGACAAACAAGGAGTTGGATTCTTGGAATTACAATATAAATCAAGATGAACTGCTACTGGACCGCAACGAAAGTGCTTCAATTGAATATGTTGAATCTGAGAGTGAAGTTATCGAGCCTCAATTGAGTGAAGTCAACGAAGAATCAGAGAATCAACCTGAAATGACAAAAATGGAAATGGAAGAATTATTATTTGGAGAGGAACCTGCCAAGACAATTGACAGTTCGTTCGAAGATGTAGAAATGGAAGAGGGTAACCCCGATACAAAAGACAGTGTTGAATTTTTGGCACCAAGCACTCCTATCAAGAAGGAAGAACCTCTGGAAATTGAAGAGGAAAAAATTGAACCGAGAAGAGTGTCCTTGCGCGATTTTATGAAACAAAAATCTTTTGTTGCGCCAACTACAGATAATCCCAACGAGATTGAAGATTCAAACGAGGCTGTATCAAATCTAGATTCATCAGCTGCAGAAGTAGTGCCACCAAAAGAAAATCTAGACGTAGTGATCTCAAGTTCCAGCGAATTGCTTATCGCCAAGGTTAGTAGCAGTCCTGAATATCAAGCAAGTGAAGTAGGGGAAATAAGCACCACTGAACAAGCAGAGGATACCAGAGATCTGAAGCAAGACATTCAAATTTCTCCAAAAATAGATGCTGAAAGCGCACACCAAAAGCCTTACAGCAATTACGGAAAACCAAACATTGATGCGCGAGAATCCACCCGTTACAATTCTGATATGTTGGATATGGACAGATATGGATCTACATATGAATCGAAAGGTTGGAGTGAATCAGATCGAGGGCTGCGGGAACGAAGGGAAAGTGAACCTTTGCAAGGAATACCAGATGATCGAGAGTTTGACAACATGCCAGAAAGACCGACTTATGGAAGAAGCTTCCGAGAAAGCTTCCCCCCTTCAAATGATAGAATGCCAAGGGAAAAAATGCAGTACAGGAGTCCGACAATCGCTGGCCAACGGGATACTTGGGCTGATAGGGATCATCGAGTTGAAAGTGGTTTGATTAGAGAGCCTGATCTAAATATCTCCAGGATGGACAGCGGTGATAAAAGGCAAGGGTTTAGACCTCACGATCGCCGAGAAGATTCTTGGAACACTTTTGACAACAGTAGAGACCGATATCCAGCTCCAATTGATCGTTTTCAAGGCTCCAACGAAAGATACCCGCCTTCCAATGATAGATTTCCGCCCAACCAAAGTGACAGATTTCAAGGCAACTCAAATGAGCGCTTTCCAGGAAATCCGATAGACAGGTTTCCTCCGAATTCGCAACATCAATACTCAAACCGTGGTAGAGGCAGGCCATATTTTCCAAAACCTTACTACCATCAGAACTACAGATCCCATGAAAATTTCAATGACAGATTTGGCCCTCCAAGAGAGCAATCCGAGCGTGATAGAATGTATGGCCCTGGCCCCCACCCTGAAGGAATGCATGAGCGGGAAAGGGAATTCGAGTGGAAAAAAAGAGATCCTCGTAACTATCGAGATAGTTATGGACGAGGTAGAGGTAGATAGCTATTTGTGAATAAAGAGATTTTCCGATCGGATTTTACGCGATTTTTTGATAGATGGGATGCTCAAATTCTAAATTGGACATTGAAATCCTCCATAGTAAGGAAAACAAAAAGTATTTGATGGAGATAATTGATTCTGGAGTCGATTTCAAGTCCTCGTGGAGTATCATCCTTACTAATTAAAGTGGACTTTGTCGACACATTGGAGAAAACGCAACTGCATGCAGCACATTGGGCAAGTGTAATAAGACACTAAAAGTTAGGATGAAGAAGATGACGACAAAGGGACCATCGCAGGAGTCTTTAAACAGCTATCAATGCTGTCAACTGAGTTTTTTATTCTGTCAAGAGGCTTTCTGGACACCATCGATGAACATCTAAATCATGTCAGGGATATACTGGCCATGGAACGCGAGCTGCATTATGAAATAAAGTGCAGAATAAAAATCAAGAAAGAGTTGATGGCACTGGCAAAGAAGAACCCAAAAGTTACACCAGTAGATCAGGATTCAATGATGTTGCTCGAAGACAAAATGATTTCCAACTATGCCAAAGTGAAAAGGAAATTTGAAATTCTAGACAAGTCTGTCCAAGAAAAGAAGGTGGAATTGATGACAATTCGGCAAACGCGGACACCATTAGTGATTAAAGAGCTGCTATTCCAATACTCTAAAGTATGGGATACATTTTCAGGCATATACAAAAGTATGAATTCCCTGTTGAAAGGCTGTCCCTTTCCAAAGGACAAGAAAGACATCGGAAAGGCTGGGTTTAAAATTGGTTATGCAAGCGCAAAACAGCTTCAAGTTAGAGAAGTGCGGATGGAAACCCTAAAGAAATGGGTTCGGTATGCAGAAAGATGCTCGTACTCTTGGAAAAATGTGAGGCTGACCGAAATAACTCATGCTTGCAGTATATTCAATTGGCTGTTTATATTATCAAGTCTCAATCTTGAAGTAACTGTTTTATAATTTAGCATTCCGGCGATAATTCAAACTTGTTCAATGTCCTCCAGAAATGGATTGCAAGCGATAATATGACATCTCCTTTGATTTTGCTGGTGCCAACAAACCACAAAAGTAGAATCAACCAAAATGGAAATAAAAAATCCAGTACACTAAATAGGATTTCAAGCATGTATAGTATTAAAACCCAACTTGCACCTGGAGAAAATTACGAGGCAGATCCAGTTTTCAAACAAGTTTTACAACTCTTTGATGATCAAGTTACATTATTATCTCAAATTGAAAATCGAGAAAAAGATGGCACAAAGTATATTCAGGCTTATATTGACAATTCTATTTTGGCAAACAATATCCAAAAAGGGCAGCAGTCAAAGCAAGTCAAGCAAAAGGCAATGCTACTGTTAGAATCAGCGAGATATAAAGTAGTAAGTGTAATGGAAGAGAATAGAAATTTTAGAGTGGGGCAATTTGAAGTATTCGCGCTAAGAAAGTATGCAGAGTTGGTTGGGTATTCAAAGACCCTTTCCCAACTATACGGCTGCCTTGAAGATTTACTTTCTGTGCAAAATTCTACCGCAAGTGTTCCGAACCTCGCCCAACCGGAAATTTCAGTTGCTGAAGTGTCGGAAAAAGAACCTTCTTCTTATATATGTGCAAAAATGGCCACAAAGGCGGAAGATACTTCCCCCGGCAGCAGCAGCGGTAAATCTTCAATTCAAGGAGACACACCAAAATCATCACGACCCCGACCGCCGTCATATAGTGTGGACAATGTTGACAGCAACTTCCGCGGTGCGTTTTCTAGGAGAACTTCATCAAGGAACTCTCTAAAGAAATCAAACTCTGTATACTCTGTACCTTCAATTAGTGTACAAGCACATGAATTTACGCAATTTGACGCAATCGATGAGCATAACGCTGTTACAAGTACTATTCGAGAGCCAGATGTAAAGCCAGATACTGAAGGCTGTAAAGACTTACTCTCGCCTGAAAGACCGCCGAGCCTAAAGTTTCAATCTCCTGCGAATGTGCTGAACACCTCCCCAAAATCCACTTTGAAAAATATATCGCTTCCACCTTTGAACGGTAAACCACCACCACCAGTGCCAATGAAACTAGCACGGAAAAGATCAAATAGTACTAAGCATTAATATATTAAATATTTTCATCTTTTTTGTGCCTTACAATTTGGTTTGTCAAGACATGAAATAGCAAAACCTGGATTAACGGATATTACTTGGATAAATAGGAAAATGGTACTGGTAATTATTTCAACCGCTGATGTACGTATGGACGAAAGATAAGAGTTGTACGTATCTGGCGAGCATTGGTAGTTCTGGCAGCTGTATGAAAATGAGAAAACCGAGTTTGAGGGCAAGTCGCAATCTATCTTAGAGCCAAGTACCTGAGTTGCATTGGGCAACCGTATGTAGCTTTGTAGCGCTGGCGGTGGCAGATAAAGCCCCCATTGCAACAAAACCCCCAAAAGTAAGTATCGCACACTAGATTAGCTGGACTTACTATTAGATTCAAGCACAGGGTATGTTTGTAGCTCTTTAATTTTAGTAAATGGAATGCCATCAGCGTTGGTATTGCGGCTACAAAAAATTGGATAAACATCAGGATCGAGTAGTAGGATTGTTGGGTTGCCATGTAAATGCCTAATCCTGCGCTTGAGGTCTATATCAGGCTGTGGTTACCAGTGCCAGCACCAAAACAGACTTTGTGAATTTGGGGTTGGATGTGTAGACACTGATATCTTTAAGTTGTGAAATACGTTTTAGTATGGATGGTTTTGGCTCCATTATGAATGTGGTGCTAGCATTGTCGTTTTGAACTTCAATTCGTTTATTTTTTGTCATAACGCGTAAAGTTTGCATTCTTCACATTAGTTAACATCCTTGACAGAGTAGAGAATTCCATGTGCCCTTTCAGGTTATTTTGGCTAGCAGTGATTCAACGAGTTAGTTTCCATAGTACAGTTTATTAAAATGACTGCAGAGTCTTTTGCAAATCCATCCGCCCATCCTGCAAGGACCCTTGAGCTTTACAAATCTTTTTGAATTGCAAAAACAAATCTTCTGCGGAAGCCAATATCAAATCGCAATCCATCTTATTACTTAGTCCATGGACAAACTAGTTTAAAAAAGTGATTACACATAGTAATTCGTCAGTATCCTCAATACTACCAATGATTTCGTTTCTATATGTTTCCAGTACTGTTAAACAGATGAAAATGTGGAAATCGGTGGTGTAATAGTTGGAGAAACAAGCATCCCATAACTTCATCGTATGTTCAAATGGAAACTCTCGTTTAAACAAGACAAGGATCCATCTGAACGCACAAAACAAGTTCGTTGATCCAATTTCATTCAATTTAGTGTACAGTGGCAAATCCATGGTTTTGACCAGCTTGCGTAGTAATTCCAATTGTCTCTTGATACCTGTATTAATAGGATGTACCTGCTCCGTCGTTATTGAAATTTTCATTTTTCTTGCTCATTAATCCTGCAAAACACCAAAACGCCTCACTTTCATCTTCAATATGAATTAACAACGGAGAGCACAAATCTGCCATCCCTTGCACAAACCCAGGTTCATTATTGGGAAAGCTGCTGGTAAATGTCATTAATATATCTCGCAACAAAGTCATTTTCGGACATTTGGAAATCATTTTCGATGGATCTGCAGAATCGACTGTTGGGTAAAATGAATGATTTCTATCTGTTCTTACAACATCTTTTTCAATCCGAAACAGATTCTCCTGGTATTGGGTGTGCAAGTAATTATTCTTTTGGCTTAGAATCGTCTGCCATTGTAATTTGTATCTTGAATAAGTATTCTTGTTGATTTCCCTATATGTATTACGTTCTGCTGTCGTTGACATCCAAGGATATACTCCTAAAAGGAATTTATAGCATTCGCCCCTGATACTTGGTTCCAGTCCGCCAGAGAAAATCCTGCATTCTACCTTCTCGATAGGTACTTGCAATTTACCAAATGAATCAAGCCAACCGTAGAATTCCTTTCTGTTTACTATTGTTTTCCTAGTAATAAATTTTGGCGGTGGTGTTTGATCAGTCTAAATTAAATACAAAATACACTCCATATTTCAAAGCTCCCCAAAGGTGTAATTTCAAGCGACTTGTCTTCTAGTACTACGTCCAGCTTTTCCGGAACTGAGAGCACAAATTGAGCCATTTCTGAGGCTGTTAATTGTTCATAGGAGTTTATGTCGAGTGAAGAGTACAGAGAGTTGTCCTTGTAAAAATCAGAGAGCTGCTGCATAAGAGGTTCTTTTATTGGCATTGTAACTTGGAGATAAACTTTTTGTGGCTCATGTTTGAAACCTAACCCAAGTTCCTGACCATGTTTCGGAGATGACAGCTACAGAAGCTTTTAAGCAACCTCAAGGTATGTATTACTGTCGCATGGCGGGATTGGTTTAGCAAAGCCTCATTTCTACAGCAACTAGATATTTGTTTATTTTGTAGGATGAATGGAGCAACTGGATGCCGAACCTGAGAGTATTTAATTTCCACACAGGATAAAAGACTTTGATCGGGTCAGCACCTTTAATCCCAGTGAATCTACAAGCGGTAATAGTTGATCCGGATTTTCGAATACCAGTTTCAATTCCTTTCCTTTGAATTTCCCTTTAATTTCAGGGATAATCCTACATTCATTCGCCAGTAGAATATTCATCATCAATATAGGATCCATCTGGTACATGTTTCTCTTTTTAAAATAAATAGTCAATAAAGTAGAAGCGACAAGATCCAAATCCAATTCTTTTAGATTTACCAGTGACAATTTTGGAATCGACAAGAGCGGGACTATTCGTTTGAATTTCAATCCATAGCAATCCAAGTGTAAATAATTCAACTGTAAAGAATAAATATTTTTGATAAATTTGGTAGAGAATCCTTTCAATACTTTTTTGTTTTCTATTCCTTGTAAAACCAATCTTGTTAATCGAAACTTTGATATAATTTCCAGTTCTTGGCTCCCCAATAAGTACCAGTCCAACACTAGTACCATCGTATGGCAATGCTCATACTTGCTAATCATGAGCAATAGATCTTTGATTTCCAGCTGATAATTGAACAACCCTGGGAATATTTTTATTTGGTTGGCTGTCCTAATTTCGTCCAGTAAAATCATTTTTGGTTTCTTGTTTTTTGTTAATAAATAATGATAAAGACTAGTGAATATCGGATGCGTTAAGACTGTTTTCCTGAATAACTTGTCTACATGTAATAAAATAAATAGAATTGGTTTATCTTTGGTATAAATTATATGTGAATTACATTCGAGTGTTTCTATATCGATGGTTACCGCAGGCTGTAGTATTTTGAATATCATTAGCAATAAATCGCTGTTTAGCATTTTGGAATTTTTTTTGAGCGGTATCAGCCACGTTGCTTCAGT
The DNA here is from genome assembly GCA_027603945.1 of Terramyces sp. JEL0728. Classification (NCBI taxonomy): domain Eukaryota; kingdom Fungi; phylum Chytridiomycota; class Chytridiomycetes; order Rhizophydiales; family Terramycetaceae; genus Terramyces; species Terramyces sp. JEL0728. The sequence continues at coordinate 30,548 of JADIIU010000058.1, read as the reverse complement.
TCTCATTCAATCTCAGAATGCAGCTGCGAAAGGAATTGGAAATAGAAAAGAAGAGACTTGCAGAATTCAAAAAAGAAATCAAGGAATATAAACAAAAATTGGAATCTTTTCATCTGAAAAAGCCAAATTATTCTATTGCATACAATCTATTTTGCTACTTGTTTTTAAGATTACTGACTCGACTGTATGAATTAAAGGATTGTGAGTTTAATGAATTTATCCAGTACAAGGAAGTAGTAAGTGGATTTGAGATACTAAAGAAACTCGAGGTAGATTGGGGAAGTACTGAACCACTTGGATCGCCTGGAAATCTACCCGAAGCTTATGGGAGCGTTCCAGGATCATTCAAAGCAAATACTTTACACACTAACCGTGAAACCCACAGGAGGTTGCTCGATTCCATTGAACTTCATTACAACAAAACTATAATCCCAACATTTTTAAATATAAAAAAAGAACACAAGAATTTAATGGAATTAAAGAAATTAATGGTGGAAATCGAGTTTAAAGAATTTGGACATTTGCTGGATTTTACTACCAGTGACTTTAGAAAGAAGTTCAATTTTCATTTCAAGCATGGTAGAGAAACAAATAAGGTAGGGTACAACTCACGAATAGCCCGAGTACTATTTTGACTACATTTACAAGGAATTCAATAGAAATCAAGCATATGTTGAAACAATAGAAATTGAAGATCCAATTGACGAATACAAGAAATCTTTATATTCAATATTAGTCAGAAAACTAAATTATGATTTATCCCAAGCCAATACAACCGAGTTTATTGGATTGATTCAAAAAACAATTGAATTTCAGCCAAAGATCCAATATGATTTGATAAACCAATTGGATATTTCAACTTGGAAAGAGTGTGAATTTCAAATGTACAAACACCAGATTACAGACTACTCGCCCGAGATCCTCTTTTCAATTTTAAATCAAATCAAACGAAAATCACGATTATTAAACATTGCAAATCTGGATATTTTCACTGGGCTGTATTACTCTATTGTTCAGCTTTACAAAGACCAATTGCAATCGAGGATTAGTGAATACAAGGCTTCTTTCTTTACAATTAATCAGACAGCAGAAAAATACGATGCATTGCAACTACTAGCAAAATCATACGAATCCATCGTGCAAATTATTGATTTTATTGAACAGGATACTCTAGATCAATTATATATCAATTTGTCATTACATAAACCTACAGATTTCAATTACTGGATTGATCAACTATCAGACTTGCAGCAAGAGTACGTCGATCTTCTATCCACTGAATTCTACATTGAAATAACAAGCTCATCGTTGATGTATATTAAATAGTAAATACTATTAATCTAGTTTTGATATGGAGTACAAAGGAACAACCTCACGAGATTTTGTAATTATCCTGCAAACCATAAAAAAACTGCGAGAATTGACCAATGACGAGCAGTTGTGGATTCAATTAGCGCAGAAATATGATTTGTTCGTGTTTGATAATATTATACTCAAGCGGTATGATATCGAAGGTGCAAGACAACTGGAAATCGATTTGAAGCAGTTTGAGAATAGTTTTTTTACGCTGAAAAAGAGTTTTATTGGGTTGGATGTGCTTTTGCTGCCTGTCGAAAAGAAATTGATGTTGCTGGAAAGTGGGATTGAAGGATTGTCTAGGAACGAAGTTAAAAAGATTCTTTCCCTCTTTGTCTTGAATAATAAATCATAAATTTGTTTTGGCTATAGCACTGTTACTTTCAAATCAATGGTAAAGTACCTTTATGGAAATTGTTGAAGCAAGGAAAGCTATTCTCAAATATAGAATTGACAATTATTTTATTTGGTATTTGGTTGCCAAGTCAGATATCAATACAAACAATTCTTTTCGACATTCATCAATATCCCTCTGATCAAACACGCCAGCAATGTCCCATAAACTGGAATCAGGCCGACCGCCAATCTCTTGATCTTGCTCCAACCTACCAGCCAACATTGTGGTGATGTACAACACATAAACTCCGCAATCGTAGCCATTCCCCTGCTGTGGAGTATTCATGTGTAAAAGCTTTGGACTCTTGCATGCAATATTGTCCTGTATACGACTGATTGCTCGCTCAGCTACAAACTCGTTATGATTATTCATTGAATCATAGTGCCTAATAGTGTTTTCTAATCGAGAATAGACCAGCAATGACCAGTGTGATCCACCATCGCCATCAGAGTCATTCAGCGGCATAAAAACGTAATCTTTTGTGTATTTGATGTCAGAGTCTGTATTGGCGATTAGAAATAATATTGCAGGACGAACTAGGTCAATGAACGAGTAGTTTGGTTCCAGCTCAGTGTATTCGTATACGAATTCTATTATAGTGTCGTTTAACCATTGGTGGGGCTCTAGTGTCGCTAAATCCTCGTCGTATATTTGTACATCGCCGTATGCCAGCAGTGTTTCTCGCTTCGACATTTTCAGATTCACAAAAATAGTCTGGATATTAACAGCCTTAATAGACTCATTTTCAATAGTTGCGGATTCAATACCACTAAAGGAACAGTGCATTACCGAAATTCAAATCACATTGTCGTCCAGTATTAGGTTATCACTTGCTTTCATGCAAGTGCCTTTTCTATTCTGCGATTTCACGTTGCTAGAAATTGCATTATGCAATCACATCGGAATTTTCACCGCTCTGAAATAATTTCTAGAACAATGGCAAGTGAGCTATTCAAACAAGGTAGAACACCTTTTTATGCATTTTAATGTTGGCTTATGCAATTCGATCTGTGCGTTGTTTCGGAATGTCATTTGAGAGAATGAGAGAACTAGAATTGAGCCAATAACGCATCCTAAAGCATTTTAAGAGCATTGGGCCCAAGGAGGGCTAGTCTCTCTCGCAGAAATCTGCGTACAGAAATTACATGCTTTGATGTTTGGCTCACCAGATATTACTCACGCTTATTCAAGCAGGATATCTGAGCTCTAATCAACATCAACACTCGACAGATCGTGATATTTATTAGCAGCGACAAAGTCGATACTAGATAAGCTTGTTTGTACTACTTCAGCTTGCATTTCCGTCTTCTTCCTCATTTTGGGGGGTATTGCAAAGTCCCCATTCTTCAGGTGACCCGTCATTTGTGGCGCTCGCATGAAAATGTCGATTGGTATAAATTGAATGGGAAAGTTTGCCAAAACAATGAAAGATTACCTTGATCCTCATACTCAGCTGGGTGAATTTGTTTCTAAAAATCTTCAAATCATATCTATACTCGGCGAAGGCTCTTTTGCCGTTGTATTTCTCGCCCAAAACGTACTTTCGCAGAAAAAGTACGCAGTAAAGTGTCTGTACAAACAAGGGCTATCGAAAAACCAGTTAGATATCCAGTACGAGGAGATTTTGTTTATGAAAACGGTTGCTGGACAGTCAAATATCATCAGCCTATTGGAAGTCATTGAAACACACCACTATAGATACATGGTCTTGGAGTACTGTGATCGCGACTTGTTTGACTACATACTAAACGAAAAAATGGATGAATCAACGGTTAAAAAACTCTTTCTGCAATTGACTGGCGCAGTTGCTCATTGTCATGAAAAAGGTGTCTTTCACAGAGATTTGAAACCTGAAAACATACTTTTATTGAATAACAATATAAAGTTGTGTGATTTTGGGCTGGCTACTACCGATGATTTGTCCTCTGATTTTGGCTGTGGGAGTGCCTGCTACCTGTCTCCAGAGGCTAGAGGAGAAGAGTCTATACCACTGTCCTATCATCCCGCTGCAAATGATGTGTGGTCGCTGGGAATCATTTTGATTAATCTATTGACGGCAAAGAACCCGTGGAATATGGCATCAGACAAGGACAAGCATTTTCAACATCACATTTACTCTGAAGAGCTCCAGGACACTTTTCAGGAAAAGTTTGGCTTTTCTCCACAAATCTGCAAGCTGTTGCGAAGTATATTCCACTTAGATCCGTTTTGCCGCCCAACAGCAGCTCAGTTGCACACAGCATTTAGCGAAATATCTGGATATTTCTGCCACTGTATTCCTGTCAAATATTTACCACTCACTCCAATCTCACCAGACGAACAGACATTTTTCCCAGAACGTTATACAAAGAGCCCATCCAAACTGCTGCCCAATGATAGCTTTGAAGAAAAGATCAAGCCAAGTGTCGATAGCGAAAGCACTATTTTTGAAATGGAATTGTAAATTTGTAATATATTGTTTATTTCTAATGCATTAGGGAATCTCAAATCGGGGATCGACCCCGCGTTGCCTTTGCCTTTCGTATAGCCTTTCTAAAGCTTCATTTCTAGAAATATCAATATCACTTTCTTGTCTATCTCTCATATTCCACCTGTATATTGCATTTTGAAATAGCATATTTTCATTTCTTCGTTCTTGGCGCACTCTTCTAAACATTCTATCCATTTCTAATCTGTCTCTAGCTTCAATGCTACTATTTCTATGAGTAAGAGTGACCTGCTCAGCAAGCCTAGCTGTAGATTGTCTCAACTGTCTGCGAAGTCTTCCCATTGCCGTTTCCATCGAATCTTCTTCTTGGCGCTCTTGGCCAAACAGCAAAGAGAAAGATCGCGGTTGTAGCTGCCTAATAATCATATCTTCCAGCTCGTCAGCATCCACAGGATGGTGTCTTTCCATCAGTGTCTGGATTGGGTGATTGTTTGCGTCCTCTTGACGCCTGGTTGTGCGCATACTTCCTGATGGGTATTCTAACTTTTCTAAAGCATTCTTTTCTACAAATATCGGGTTGCCCATAGTAAAATTTTAGACTTAATCGAATGACATAACGTGTTAAATGATGTTATTGTCAGTTGCATCTCTGTTCAGCATCGATAGATGTCTTTTAATACTTTATCTGCTGTAAAAGTTTCCAATTTTGTAGATGCAGACCTGTGAAATTAAAGTAAAGAAACTGAAAATCAAGGTGAAATTCAACGAAATACTGGACGCTCCATTTGGAAATTACATATGGCCGTCAGCATATTTACTGTGTTATTTCATTATTGCAAACCTGGAACTCTTTCGAAATAAAAAGATTGTTGAATTGGGTGCTGGAGTAGGGATACCTGGAATGATTGCTTCAAAGCTGGGGTGTAGTGTAGTAATGACAGACAAGAGCGACATATTGCCCAATTTGAGGGAATGTGTGGTTGCCAATGGATTATCGGCACAGGTGAAGGAGTTGGACTGGCTAAAAAGTTATCAATCCGAGGATTATGATTATATAATTGGATCTGATTTGTTTTATGACCCTCCGCTATTTGAACCCTTGATAGCTGCTGTTTACCAGATATTTCAGAAAAACAAAAACTGCATGTTTATCACATCTTACCACGAACGCAGCAGCAAGCGAAATATTGATTATTTATTAACAAGATGGGGAATGACTGCACAAGTAATACCTACAGATTTGGATTTTTTAAAGTCAGTGGAAAGCTACTTTACCCTTACAAAAGGTGGAGTGGAAACTGCTGTTAATTGTACGTCGACCTTTCTAATAATCATCTCACCGCTTAATTGATGCAATTAGAATGGCGGCACAGTCGGCAACCTTGAGGAAGCACTCCAATTTGCGTTTGCCCGTTATTATTGATTTATTATTCCCAAAGTGACATTATCGGGTAGCCCGTCTCATGCGAGTGGTTTTCATAGCTCCAATTGATAATATAATTTCTTGCATTGTTAATTTTCCTGTATGCTAAATATTGCAATCTGCAATTTCTCAAGAGCACACAAATTCAGAGTCATCCTCAATAAGCGAGTACATACATTCAGACCCATTCACAACTATAATCCAACAGTAATAAATCAGTATTGGCAAGACATTATGGTTTACACGCATCATCCAGAATTATTTCATCTTGGGAAATCCGAATTGCAGGATACTCAAATTAGAAACTTTATAGAAAATGTAGTCAAAAGCAAGAGACAGGACGGAGATATCTGGCCAGTACTACTCTGCAAGCAATTGACAGAATACTATGAAAATACCGACAATAACGGCAAACTTTACTTTTTTAATTTGCTTGGAAAGGAATTCGGATTGGATAACAAGTCAATTCAAAGCGCCATTCAGCAATACCAGCGGTCTTCACCTTCATGTGGACGAAAGTTAGTGATGGCGACAAATAGACTTCAAAAGCAGTTGCAGCCAAGTTACACTAAATTGTTCAATAGCATCAGCAAATTGCCAGGGGGATTGCTGTTTTTGATCAACTTGAGACAGGATTTGTTGGAGTTTATCAGGACAGAAACCCAAAAAGACTATTTGCTGGCAATAAACGAATCCTTGAAAATCCAATTCCAAGAATGGTTTGGTTTGAATAATATCGACTTGGAACAACTGACGTGGACCAGTTCGGCCCTTGTACTGGAAAAAGTAGCAGTAGATTTACAATAGATTATCAAATACGAAGCTGTTCATTCTATACATACTTGGGGTGCTCTGAAACAGCGATTGGGACCTGGCCGATTCTGCTTTGCTTTCTTCCACAAGTCAATACCGTTTGAACCCTTGACGTTTGTTCAAGTTGCCACAATGAAAAGCATTCCCGAAAATATCGATAGTATATTGAATGATCCTGATCCAGACACTGAAGGTGCGACAGTGGCCATCTTTTATTCCATTACGTCCTCCAAGAAAGGTAACTTTTGGTAATTCAGGATTAACTGGAGTCGACCTTGGAAACTTTTTAATTAAGCGTGTAGTCAAGGAATTGCAAGCTAAGCTACCATCAATCAGTACTTTTGTCACGCTATCACCAATACCAAACTTTAGAGAGTGGCTGGAAACCAATTTGAATCTGAACAGGGAAATGTTCTTGCCAAAAGAAATCAAAGCAATCCGATCTCTTGTTCCTTATACTTCTGCACCGATTAATAACGTGTTTTCGCTGTATCTGGATCGTGAACGCATCTATCAGGCCGAGTCTGAAAAGATCATCAAGCCCATCCTCTCTCGGTTGTGTGGCAGATATCTCTTGCTGGAAAAGAGGAGAAACTTTGCACTTGATCCTGTGTGCAATTTTCACACTCGAAATGGCGCCAGCTTGCATAATATTAATTGGAAAGCAGATTTATCAGGTTACCTTTCCTAACATAGAAAAGGGATTCCAACAAAGTTACGGGATGATGGTCAATTACAACTATCAGATTAGTGAAATTGAAAAAAATAACCAATTGTACCTGTTGCAGGGGACTATAGATGTGATGGAGCCGGTTCAAGATTGTTTAGTTTGGGCTGTTCAAAGAGCTAAACTGTAGTTTTAATAAATATTTATTCGAACGACTTTGAAATTTTGGCTTTACATTTCAATCACCAATAATGGAGCTAATATCAGAATCAGACGATGAAGATCTAAAAATGGAAGGGATATCGAAATCAGAACAAACTTCGATTGAAAGGGACATCCCGGAACCAAACAGTCTGGAAAATATCGCTCGGATAGAAGGATTGTACCTAAAGTAACAAAGCTTAATCCCAGGGCATTGATTCCAGAAATGCAGCTAATTGATACCCTGAAAGAAGATTTGGTAGAGACTTGTACATATTTGGAGAATCTGCAGAAGCTGATAATTCAGCAGGATTCAGATCAAGGGATTTTGTTATTGGAAAGGATTGGAAGAGATATTTCACTATACCAGCATTTTATTAGGCACAACGAGTCTGAACTGCAGGAGGATATTTCATTTGCAGACACTTCAATCTTGGTAAGAGAAAACTTATGACAGAGTGCTCCGTCTAGGCGAGGAAGTACACTAGGGCTAAAGCACTCAACCTCCAGGCTATCTTTGAAAACTTCTGGAACTGCTCCAGAAATGAAAGATTTACAGGAGGATTTGCTGAATTCAATCCCGCCAGGACCAACTGGGATATTTCGATGGTCTTCATTTAGGGAGCTTTCTTTAAATTTGTTTGGACACTATAAACCTACAGTTTTTTCTGTGTCGTCTGGAATTGCAGTCGGGACTGTTGATTCTAAAACGGTTTTGTATGATTTAGCTCAGAATCATCTGGCAACACTAGAATCACCACTGGAATATGGACCGGTTACTGCAATTGATATATGTCCGGACCAGACCCAAGTAGTTACTGGGTTCCAATCTGGTCATATTTCTTTATGGGATATAAGAAAGCGGGTGTTGGTGAAATCGATTGATCCAGTTGGTGTAGGAGATGGAAATTTAAAGGGAATTGCAATAACGCACTTGGCATTCAATTCCAGAGATGTTTTTTATTCTGCAAACCAACAAGGCGCTGCATATTACCATCTACTTTACAAACGTCTAGTTTATAGCACATTCAAATCATACCGCATACATGGAAGACTCAAAGCACCAGATGATCCGGAATTGGTCAACACTACTATCTTTTCAATGTCCCCTTTGCTAAAGGGAAAGGCAAAGTTCCCTGGAGATGCATTATCCCTGATAGCTGTGACCTCTCCCTTCAAATTAGCTGTTCTCAGTATGAAACCAAGCCCAAGGATCCAATACCGTGTGATGTGGTCTTCATTGAACGCAGAGACCTCGGTAGAGTATTCTTGCACCAGATGGTGGGTTCCTAATTCGCAAAAAGGCGGCACAAAAAGGATGCCAAGGCTTGCGTTTTCATATGGAAAGAAGCTGGGTATTATCCATATGAATTCCACAATGGAATCTGCAGAAGATCAGTCAAAGAAGCTGCTGTTTAACGTTGCTTGTCAAATTGAAACTGATTTTGAAATAACTGCTATTGAATGGATTAATTCCCAAGTACTCTTTCTTAATTTAGTTTATATTATGCCTCACCGTCGATCAAAAGTTTGAAATCTATGATACAACGCTATCAAAAAGAATAGAATCTGTTCAGATATCAACCCATAGACCGCTGGAAAATACCTGGGATATCTCAATCCCGAAAATCATTCCGCTACATCCTTCACCACAGCACAATATATCCTCAAGTTTCAACAGAATATTCATAATGACGGACAAAGAAATTTGTTTTGGTAGTCTGCTCCATTGGCAAGAGCGGTTGGCAGTCTTGATTCGAGCAGGCAATTTCAAGTTAGCTTTCCAATACGGCATTGAATTGTTTGAAGGAGAGTATCCCATTGTTGTGTTGGGTGTGCCAGTTGAAAAAGAGGAGCGGGAGCAAGCAGTCTCTGAACATCTATCCGGATTAATTCTCAACTTGACATCAATGTCACTCAGCGGGTTTTCTAATCTGGAAGACCCCTCCATATATTTTGACACAGCAACATTGATTATTGAAACTTGCATTTCAATCAACAGATTGGACCTAATATTTGGAGACATATTTGAGCGGTTTGTTGATGTTTCTTTATTCAATATCTTCAACTCTATTATACAGGGCCTTATTCTAAATGGCACAATCTCCAGCGTTCCCAACCCTCAGATTATTCAGATGATGTTTGAACAACTAACACAAGAGAATGCGAGTCGACTGGAGCAAGTTTTGTTGCTCTTGGATCCAAAAACAATGGATCTGCACAATACCATCCATTTATGTAAAGAATGGGGGTTCACCAGTGCTCTTATTCATGTATACAATGGCGGTTTAATGGAATTTGGGCTCCCTGTACTTGAAATAATTGAAAAAATTGATTCTAATGAAAATAGCGAGCAGGAGCTTTACACTCTGTTTGTGTACTTGGCTTATATCCTTCAAGGAAAAGCATTCCCAATCGGCGAACTTGAGCTGGAAGCAGCAGATCTGGCGTACCGGAGTATTTTTGGGATATTGTGTTCTCCTACATATGTCAAACTAGAGGGACACGAGCTTAGAGTAGGGAAAGAACCATGGCCATACCTGTACTTTCTATTGCAAAAGGACACACACGAAATGCTGAAAGTGGCTGGAGCGGTATTTGATAATCCGGTGTTAAACAGTGGGATTTCTCTTCAAGATGATAAGCATAAAGATTCCCTACTTATTACCCGCCATTACATCATCAATGTATGTTTTCACCTTATCGAAACGTACTCATGGTCACAGGCGCAAGTGGATGCAATTTTCAGCTTTGTAGCCAGGTCGTATAGTAAATATAGAGCATACATGAACATTTCAAAAGCGAAACTAATGGAAATATTCAATGCTCTAGTTAGCAGCCCGCTGAAGGAAACAGCAGAAGAGCGACAAATTGCAGTTATTTCGCTATATGACGGAGGATTTATTCCAGAAAGGCAGGAATCAGATCGAGAACGATTTCTGGAATCCTTCAGAAAGGCAAATTTTTGGAAATTGTATGAAAAGTCTGTTCTGGAAGTTGAAAGCTATGATTTAGCCATTGAATCATACATTGCAGACATAAATAGAAAGCCATCCTTGTTTGCCGCAATAAGAGGCTGGATTAGCGTCGTAAAACCGGAAACCGCTGCAGTAATCAAGACAACCATACAAAAGCATTTAACTGATTTGGTAGATGGCACATACGAAATTGTTGGACTATATGACGATTTGTGGCCGCATGAACACCAAGATAACATTGAGCTATTAAAAGATCAGTCATCACTGCAATTTAAATATATTGGAGGGCTGATAGGAATCAAGAAATCAACACAAACTTCTGTCCCAAAATTCGGAAAGTCGTTGTATGATAAATATTTGGGATTAATGTGTGAAATCCAACCAACTGGAGTTTTAAAATATTTGAAATGGCTAGATTCTATCTTTAAGGAGGAACCTTATCATTTGGAATTAGTTACAAATTTATGCTTAAAGTTCAAGTTGAACAGAGTAACTATTTGGTTGCTGGAAAAGAGCAGAAATTACGGCGAGGTGGTGGATTTGTATTTGGATTTGCTAGTGACGCAACTTACGGAGGTTGAAGACTTGATGTTGGACAATGACCAAAATGACAATCAAATCAAAAAGATGAAAAAGAAAACTGCCGATATCTTGGCGGATATAGTCCGTTTATCAGAATTGGACACTCCAAATCACCAGCTCTGGCTTAAATTACTGAATCGAATTTGTTTTGCGTTGGAGGATACCTCGGAATTTGTAACTGAGATCAAATCTCAGGCAATGGAAGCGTGTATCGCCCATTTGCCCATACCAAAGATTCTTATTCACTTGATTGAATCGCAGCCCACAGCAGAGTTTGGAAAGTATCGCCAATTGATCACCCATTTATTAGAGACAACTGCGTATCAAAAGCAAACTTTGGAAATAGCGCTTACCTTGACAAATTCATTTGGTTTTGAGTTGTACAGGGAGTATGTTCAAAAGTGCAAGTCGTCGTTCCATCCTAGTCTTGGACAATGCCAACTGTGCAGAAGGCTGTTCCACTTGAAAGCAATGACCATCGAAGAGCAGCAAGATAAAATAGCAATTTTCAAATGCCATCATGCCTTTCATTCAATATGTTTGGTATCTGCCCTGGAAAAGGCGCAACAGCATGTCAGCCAGGATTCGTTCGAAGGTTACGAGTTATGGTAATTAAAGCTAATGCAGGTGTATAGTATGTGGCAAACCTTCCCAAGTAAAATTCAAAGGCAAACAAGCAACAGTTCAACACGACTATGCGGTACACTTTGTTAACGTAGACTGTGAATGAGAATGAAGAATTAACCAAGTTTGAAAAAATCGATAGGTATCTGGAGGGAAAGCCTAAAATGAGTGAGGTTTACAATAATCTCGCTGTAACCATGAATCGAGGGACTTTGGATGAAATTCAAATGAATGACAGTTTTTTGGAAGAAGAATAAAAAGGGTTGTAAGGTTTTATTTTGATTAATTGATCGTAATGTATACTATGTATTTCCATCAAACAAGGACCCGTCAAATGACCACTCGTTAGCAAAATTGTTTTGCGGGTTCAAATTGCTGTTTGGGTTGAACTGGTCAAAATTTCCTAGATCTGGCTCTCCAAATAAATTAGAAATATCTTCAGAAGGTTTTGCATATTGTTCCTGCTGCTCTGTCTGCTGATTAAAGTCATCTTTCCGATTGGTAGGACTGGATATCGTTTGAGCCCGTATTTTTGGGGGGATATTGGACTGGGATATTTGATGAGAATTGTTATTTGGCAAACTTTGCTTTGTCACACTAATATTTTCATTCACGGGATGATTTGTACTTTTACTTAATCCTGAGTTTAACCTGACACTGCTGTGGTGTATGGCACTGTTTGCTGGGTCCAACGTAGCATTATTCTGCAGTAAATGAGACATGTTTTGGGTTTGTTGTACAACTTGAGCATTTTGATTGTTCCCTATAGTATCGCTATTCTGCTGCTCAGTGTTTGGATAAGCGTCGGCAAACAAAGAAGTTAAATGTGGGGTCATTTCAGCAATACTTGGGTGTAAATCTTGGGCAACAGGTGGCAGTGCAAAAGCACTTGCGTCAAAGTTGTAATTTTCAGCTTCTTGCGGAGCTTGCGGCGAACTAGTTGACGACAAGAAGTTATCAATAGCATTCATCTTTGGAGAAAGAGTGTGCTCAATCGCTTTCAACTGTGGACTGAGTAAAGGTGATAAAAGAGGGGATAATACTGGCTGTGTAGTCAAGCTGCTGCCGCCATTCCCAGTATTTACTTTAGGTGACAATGTATCCGCAAGCGGAGCTGGTTTTGGCCGATTCGCATCTTCTTTCTTGGCAGGCACATTGTTGTTTGGAAACAACCCCTGAAGAGGTTGCATATCAGCTCTTGGGGATAGCATCAAGAACGATCCATCCGGCTGTGGAGTTAATACAGCATTTTGTGGTTGTCCATGCTGATTGATCATCATAAATGAGCCATCCATCTGTGGACTAAGAAATACCTTTGTAGCTTGCATTACAGGTGATACCATCTGCATTTGTGGGGAAGCCATTTGCATCGCAGGACTAACCATTGGCTGCTGCATTGGAGATACCATGCCCATAGTTGGCGATGCCATGGGCGAAGCCATTGGATTTGGAGATGCTGGATATGCAGTTGGGCTAGCAAACCCTTGAGGATAAGCAAATCCAGTGGTTGGAGATGCCATCGAATTTGTTGGCGAGGCTGGGTTATAATACCCTGTAGGAGATGCAGGGTTATAATACCCTTGCTGGCCCCAGTTATTCGGAAACTGCGACGGATTCATTGGTTTTGCATTCAAAGTCGAGGATGAACCAAAGAAGAATGCAACAGGTTCATTTGGATTGCAGGCTTTCTTTGTTGTAGTAGGCACTTTTTGCTTGTTTGCTTTCCGTTTTGGATCGTTCCTTGACGGCCACTTGTATTCAGGATGGGTTTCCTTGTGTTTTGAGTACTCTTCTTGCGCTAATTTCTGGTACTTTTGCTTTACTGATTCCGGTTCCAATGCCCAGCAGTCTCCAGCCATTTTGGATATTTCATGTGACTTTGTAATATTATACTTTTTAATAATCTTGTCCCGCATTGCTCTTCTATACAGAAAGAAGCTGTTAAGTGGTTTCTTTACATAATTTTTCTTCTTTTCCTTGTCTTGCGGGTCGTTTTCGACATCCGATGGTTCTGGATCGTTCAATTCGGGCTTCTGCCCTTCTGGTTTCTCTTTATTCTCCATAAACTTTTTAAAACTATTCCAAAACTTTTTTGGGGAGAAATGTGTTTCAATTTTTGCACAGACTCGAATAAGGAAAGCCCCTTGAAGGATTTCCGAAACAAAGAATTGATTAATGATCTGTGCTGGTTGGATTATCAATGACTTGACATATCCAGTGCCGCTGGCGATATTATTGGGTGGTGGATACATTCCTTATTACACAGATCTGTGCGGAGAGTTAATATAACCAGCATCTGTGCAATCGCATCCCCTAGTTGACATATACTTTGACTCGGGTTAGTTTATCTGGCCATGTAATTGCCAGTCTATTCCAGAGCAAAGCTTGTGCTGGGAACTTGCTTAGTAGCTATTTGACTCGGCTTGGTAACTGGCGCAATCCATTTATCTGGTGTGATTATTCTTTTGGTGACGGCCATAGACTCATAGTGTGTCGAAATTATTCTCAAAGTTTCTTCATGAGTCATATTCCCATGATGAATTTCCAGCTGAAGAGGAGAATGTATTCGGCGTAGATACCCAGAAACAATAACACAAATGCTCTTGATTTATTCTTTCCTTACTAAGTTGTCGGCGCCTCGTCTTTTGATGTTTTTGAGGTCCCCCTAATCATGCTCGCCATAGGCTGAATCAGGTGACTGCCGTTAATAAATACTCAAGCTCTGGAAATTCCTTGAATTCTAACCACTGTATATTGATGGAAACCCTCAACCCTGCATCCCAAATCGGCCTTACAATCGCAAACACTTATAAGCTCATCAAAGTGCTTGGCGAAGGATCTTTCGCAGTCGTCTTCCTGGGGAGAAATGTTTACACTGGCGAGCAAGTTGCTGTGAAATGCCTTTACAAGCAAGGATTGACGAAAAGCCAAATCAACCTTCAAAGGGAAGAGGTCTACATCCTCCAGAAACTAAAAGGTCATCCTGGTATTGTGAATTTGCTGCAGAGTGTGGAAACTGACAACCACTTGTATATGGTCCTAGAATACTGTGAAATTGACTTGTTTGACAGTATTATGAAGAAACCGTTCGATTCAAACTTGGGTCTGAAGCTATTCACACAGCTGGCGAATGCGGTCAGTGCTTGCCACGATATGGGAATCTATCATAGGGATTTGAAGCCGGAAAATGTGCTAATTTCCAGTTTGCGCAGCCCCATGATCAAACTTACTGATTTTGGTCTTTCTACTACCGAATACCTATCTTCGGAATATGGGTGTGGATCGGTTAGATACATGGCGCCAGAGTGTCTTAAACCAGAAAACAAGAAAACAAGCCAGCCATACATTTCACCCGCCAACGATGTTTGGTCTCTTGGTATTATCTTGATTAATATGCTCACTGGTAAAAATCCGTGGGTGCAACCGCACCAAAATGACAAGCATTTTAGAACTCATTTGCTAGCTAGACAAGGTTCGATCGATTCCTTCCGTCAACAATTCAACTTTTCCGATGCATTCTGTCAAATCCTGCGCATGGTCTTCCAAATGCAACCAAGCACCAGACCATCAGCCAGACAATTCCTCTCCATGGTACAACAGCTACCCACCTTCTTCCATGTCAATAATTCCATTGCTCCAGTCAAATACACACCACCTGCTAAACAAAATGGGCTCCTTACCCCATCATCGATTCCATTCCAAGGCTTCCAACTCAATTCGCAAATGGTCCTTGGCACTCCAGAATCGTACCAGGAACCAAGTGCTTGGAAACACGTTGAGCGTAAATCTGATGACTTGATGTTTGATATGGAGCTTGATAATGCAATCTTTTAAATAAAATGTACATCTTTAATACTGTTGGCAATTTTATACATTCTATTGCCAAAATTATTTTTCAACTCTGTTAATCTATGGAATTATTGAAAAAGAGAATTGGCAGTCAACACATATCTGTACAGCATTCGGCAATTCAAGAAGCCAAGTCTAATCAGAATGTGCTCTGGGATTCACTTGCAGAATCACCATATGTTGCATCGCTGGCTTTGGAGCATCTCTCCTCAATCCCAAAATTAATCTTGGAAATAGGAAAAGGTGTTAAAATACCGCTATTATTGGATCGTTTAATAGACTTGATTGAAAATAATGAAATTCAACCTCATCCATTGGTTACAATCTATGATCAGCAAAAGGAATTGTTGTCGTTGATTATCAGTAGGCTATCTCAAAGGAAATTTAGAGATTCGAATTGGCAACTCTTCAGACATATTTTGCTTTCCAATGATCAAATCAGCCAATTAATAGTTTTAAATTATTTTCAGCAATTGCAATTACAAGATTTGACAACCAAAACCCAATTGATTGTGGATACTTTAACATTAAACAAACCACTGGTAGGCGATTGTGTACAAGAGCAAATACTGCGGTTTATATCCAGAGTTGAACTTTCTGAAGTTCTCGCGCATTCTCTATTAGCCAGAATTGCTTTTTGCTGGATAGATCAGGAAACTATTTGCCAATCATCTTTGCATATTCTTCACAATAACAGAAATGAATTTTCGCAGCTGTTCTATCGAAATTTACTCGTCATTTCTTCTTTGATATTACTGGATTTCCCTTGTTGTCTCCCGCTGATCGATTTAGTGGCGATTGCAGCAGACCAGGTCCATGATAGCGCAACAGTCAACCTCGCTGTTTTACCTCTCCTTACTAATCTGATGATCCAGGAAACAAAAGATACAAAACTATTACGGAATACATTGCATCAACTACTCATCAAAATAGAAAACAGAGAATATATTGCAGCGCCTATGCAAGATACTGCCACTCCAACTATGAATATATATTACGACGCAGTTTCCCAATTGTCGCTAAGCTTTCAGCATTCAACGGATTCCAACTTTGTATATTATTTCAGCCAAATTCCAGCTTTAAAAAGCTTGATTTACGTTTCCAAACTGCTTCAAACAAATATTGATAATGTATATTCGACAATGGAAGCCTTCAATGAACATATTTCGAGTTTTAGACAGAAAGATATGCTGAAAATACTGTCTGCATATTTATATCTCGTAAAAAAAGAAAAGTTTGTTCAGTATATCCTCGCAAAATCAATCCCTGCCATGGTCAAATTAAACGATCCTTTCGTTACAAATACAAGTCTGCAGATTACACTCTCGTTCTTGAAGCCACAAGAATTTGTGTCCAATTTGGAATTTATTGGATTGGAAGCAATCACGAATATTTGGAAAGAACAGCCAAGAGTTTGGAATCATATCAAGGTATATATTGCCAACTGGGCTGGTAGATTCAAGCAAAGTCAGGGGGCAGGGAAAGTTAAAACTCGGGATACTATTGATAAGGAAGACGAGCTGGAAAAAGTAGTTTGTACAGCAATTTTCAATTTCTGTTTACACAACCCACAAATAATTGGGGCAGATTTACTTCCAGTAATCATAAGCCTGTTGAAAACTCCCAACGTGCGCGATTTTGGTAAAACACGAGATCTGTCTGAATTCGGGACAGGAAAAGTATTATCTGCATTCTTGGTGTGCATTGATGCAGAACTTTCAACTACAAAGGCCGCATGGAATGTCGTCTTTAAAAGATACTTTGAAACATTGGATGAAAGTTCGTATGTAACGATTTATGAAAATGTATGCAAGTTTTTCAGCATTGTAGCTCAAAAAACAGACGGTATTTGTCCTTAATATAGAAACCGAAAAGTCAATTCTATTTAGAGCAGAGATTTTACACAATTACCTGGTGCCATTACTCTCGCATTCAAATTATGATGTTAGAAACTACGCCTTGCTTGCACTCGAAGATTTCCCAGAAGAAGATATAGCGGAACATAGGGTTCAACCACTTGGATATTTGGATGAAGCATTAAAAAGTGGATTGGCTGATTCATACAAGAACTTTATAGTCAAAAGAATCGAGTATGAAGTGGAAAATATGAGTCGCCCGGTATTTAAAGGAATAAGCATGGAGGTTGGTGCAAAGGCAATGAAGAGAGATCTGTTATCCAAAAAGGAAGACCTACGGATTGATATCTCAATGCTGGAAGAAATATCCACGGAAATGTATGCTGTATTGCAAGATACAACAGACACCATTCTTCGTCAAGCATTTGTCAGTAAGTCTTTTTAATCTCAGATTCAATTTTATGTTTCCCCCCAAAACAAAATACAATTGAAGCAACCTTTCAGCTGATTGAAACCATCCTCAATTTGATCACCAAAGAAATAAGTATTTCTTATTCACCTCTATCGTTTGTTGAAGTGCTAGAAGGATGTACCTCGTTCTGGCAACGGCAAATATCCTTCTTGATGCATTTGCAGAAAGACGAAGCCAGCCTAAAGGAACATCTGGATGGCTATGCAAAGTCCTTGATCACAAAAATTGAACAATCGCTTCTTCCATCGTCCTCATCAATCATGCTAATGTTTTTATCCGGGTTGTCTATTGCGCTACACCAATTGGAATTCCTACCAACGTCGGTATTTACCGAATCGGTTATAGAAAAGCTATTCCAAATACTAACAGAGAAAAGATTTTCATCAGAAGTTCAATCAAGTACCATCATTTCACTTACTTTTATTGCAACCTATATACAAATTATGGACTATAAGTTACTCGAAAAGATCTGGCATGCTTGTTTATCTGATGGTGCTAAATTTAGCTTTGGGTTTTGTGCCGCAAAAGTACTATCTGTTTATGTTTTGTCGGGGTCAGATGAAGCCAAATCATTCTTGGATCAATTCTTGCTTCGATTCTTTGACCAGTCAAAAGGTTGGATTTCGAATGGAGCTGCAATTGGATTTGCAATTCTGTTAAAGGACAGTCAAAATGTTGAGGAAGAGTATAAGGATGCTCTCCTTGCTGTGGTAGATCATGCAAAAAAGAGTCTAGTAGCAACCGAGCAGTTGGATAAAGCAGCAGTTGTATCCAGTTGTTGGATTCTCGCGCTAGGCTGGAGAGGATATGCAACTGAAGATCAAGTCAAGGATATCTTTGCAGCTGTATTTGAACAATACAGTAACGTAATTACAAATCTAACAGTAGAAAGATAATGAAATTGAATCTCTGCTACTTGCTGCCCAAATTCGTTTACAATTGTTGAAGAGTTACTCTGATACTGAATTGAATAGCCTTCTTCAGTCTACATTGAACTGCTTGCAAAATGAATCTGAAAACAAAAAAGTTGCGTATTCACAAGCTCTCAAATTATTCATTGGAAAAGATTATTCATTCAGCGGAATAGTTTTTCACCCAATTTTATCACCCGAGGATACGATCAATATGCACAAGAATGTTTACTCTATTCTGAAAAGCTCTCCTAGATCTCCAAAGTTTGTGCGGTCGCTCGGTTGGCTGGTTGGTTCCTGTTTGACATGTATTGCAAACGCAATTGGTGGTACCTTTTCGTTGGCGAGCTACCAGGATGACCCAGTTGATTACAAACGACTAAACCCAGAAAAAAGCTTTCTTAAATCTGCATATGACAAGCTTGTTTCGGCGATCAAACAAAGAAAGGATACCGAAAGCTTGGAGTTGCTGGATTTATTGAAGAAAGTCAATGTTTCTCTGCCTCCGGTTGAATGGAAGGTCGTTCTGAATTACATTAATGGGTTACCGCGTGGTGCGATCAAATGTTTCCAGTTTACCGCACAGCATGCCAGCTCAAATTCAGCCAAATCTATAGTAATGAGGTTTTTGGAACTCTTTGAAAAGTTGGCGACTACAGCAAACATAGATCTTCTTGTTTCAGAATCTGGCTTGGGGAAACTGATGCAACTTGGTGGTTTTGACAACGGGATAACAACAATTTCGCCAAATCAGATTATTTCAATTCTGCACATCCTTATACCAAAGTTAGGAGAAGCAAACCATAATTCCGTATTGCTGTACAAAAGGATCAGCGATAAACTGGTAGCTTTCAAGCACAAGGAATCCAACAGTTTTTTGGTGCTTGAAGAAGTTTTGATTGCAGTTTTAGTTGAAATGAAGGACATTGTTCAATCAAACTATACCGTGTCTATTATTGGACATATTGTTAGCGCATTAGGTCCTGTTCCATCATCGAGGCAGAAACTTTTAGCAGTCGCATCGACAGAATACACTTTGAAATATTTATGGATTGTCAGCTTTTTGTTGGAATTCGATAGCTCTTTACATTCAAGCTACCTAGAGGCTCTGAAGGCAGTCTGTACAAAGCCTGCCAACCAAACAAGCTGCTCAATATGCGTGCTGTATACTTTCAGCAAGCTGAGATTGAATTCTGAAGAAAAGCTAAAGTGGTTGGTAAGGATTTTTGATCTTGCGATTATATTGAATAGTGATGAAGCTGGTAATATTTGGGAGTACTATTGGATGTACATAATTTTACCAGCTGCATTTGCAGTCCATGAAAACAAAGTACTCGACGTTTGCGATAATATTGACTGGCCGTCAATTCAAAGCTCTGGATTAATTTCTCTTAAATCAATCATCGGCGCTCCAAACGCAGCCGTATTACTTGACAGGTTGAACGCGCTGACAAACAAAGCGGAGAGTTTTGATGCGTCTGCGATTACAACACATTTAAAGTACCTTTTAACACAATAAAATCTAATGGGAGATGAATTACTTTTGACGATCGCTAGTTGCTTTGAATCAACGCAGCCGAATGAGTTGGCAGATACACTTAAAGGTTCAGCAAAGAAATTTATTACATGGCATCTGCAATTTTTTCAGCCCACCATTGGAAAATGTAGAGAATAGATCCGATAAACCTAACCAAAGACAAGCCAGCAACAGACCAGAAAAGGAAAGTCAAGTATGGGTTGGAAGTATCCCCATCAGCATAGTTGTTTGGGAAAAAATGGCTCAACGAAGCAGTGTTGGTAAAGAAGATAATTAGTGCAACATTACAGAATACCCAAAACAAGACAACCTTCGTCCTGAATTCTTTGGTGGCATCTTCAGCTTTAGTTTTGGCATCTCGTTTGTCGACAACCTCTGTATTATCAGGAGAAGTGACTTTTTTCAAGGCTGCCTTCCATGCGGTATTTACGTCTGTTTGGTCCATCGCTTTGTACTGGAAGATGGTAGTGCCATCGGGTTTGACCTCTTTCACCACAGCTGCAGATTCGGTAACCGTAGTGGAGCCTTTTGTCCCCCAGGATACATCATGAAGATTACAGAAAGAGTACACCATGAATATGTTGAGGTAAGTTGGAAACAACAAGAAATATTGAATCATAGATGTGAATACGTGCCAAGGATCAAGGTGTAACAGCGAAGAAACCAGGTACACTACATAGGTAGCGCCAACCGAAATAACCATATCTCTAAAGGCGTGATCGGTCTTCAAGTAAGCCCATAGCTGTGGTGCAGTGTAACCAACATTATTTGCTTGAAAAGACTTTATGGATAATCTGATTCTCCACCCGGCCATGAATATCATCAACCCCATCAGCACAGCAAAGAATACGGAGAGGAGCATATATAGCCATCTTGTCCCACGAGGCCGGTTTCCTAAAGCAGTAATGAACATTGTAAACATCCCTAACATGAACATGAAATTACCTCCAATGTAAAGACCTTGGAGTAACTGAAACACCAGATCGCCATTTGGATAAAATGGATCACTGCTAGCAACATCAATTGGAGCTTGCGTCAATCCTTTTCGAATATCAAACAAAAAGTAGAATGACAGGTAAAAGTTGGCAATGGCAAACCAAGTGAACAAAACATTGATTGCATTGTACACAAATTCAATGGAAAACAAAAGCTTTTGGTAGGTTGTATGTGCCGAAGTGAAAATCTTTGTGAAGTTTGCAAGAGCGTGTATGGAAGCAAAGAAACTTCCATTCAGCCATCTTCTTCTTTGAGATACAAATTCTGAGAGTGTGCTTGGGACATCCGTAGCAGCGTTTGCACTCTTTACGTATTTCAAAATCCAAGGCTGGTCCCTTTTAGTGATCAATTCAAAGCAGAGTATTCTATCCTCGGCCAAGTACAAATTGGAAGTGAAAATATCAGCACCGGGAGATTCGCCTTTAAAGTAGCATTCGAGTGGACGGCCTGCAATTAATAATAAGAACCTTGCAACGCAGAATATTTATATGCAGAAAATGCACCTGGGAGCACAGAAATATAGCCAAAAATAGATTCGAGTGGTTTATCCAAAATATTGCTCATCTTGTATTCAAAGTTCTGGGCAGCTACAAGAGGATTTAGCAAGTTCCTCCCAAAGTCTCCAATATCTGCCTTTATTTCACCACACGCTCCACCTAATTTTAATCATTCACTAACCAACAAGCGGGTTTCTTTCAAATGCACGATAAAGGTAGATCAAAGAAGTGTCGTCAGGTTTAGTGCCAACGTCGACAAGCATGGTAACGTCTGGTTGAAGTGTTTCACAAATAGCATTAAAGAACCATTTATGTGAATTGATCTATGTCAATGGTAGATCACCTTCTTGGCATTTTGTTCCTTCAGCAAAAAGATAATTTGAGTCGGCACAACACCCTCACCAGCTCTTTCAATTTTAAATCTATCTCCATCTTCAGCAATTCGAATTTGAGAAGTAGCTTCAAAAATGTGAGCTTCTACCAAAGTTTCGTTCACTGAGGATTTGGTGATGCCATTAGCATATACACCCATGACTTCCAAGCAGTCCAGAACTTTTTTGTTGACCTTTAGTCGTCCATCAGAAACAATAACCACGACAAAGTTCTTCCAGCCATCTGGCCCCCAATGTTTATCCGTGCTGCTTTAAATTGGATTTACCAAAACTGAGTGATATTCCTTTGAATTGCACTCATTGATTTGACAAACAGCTTGTCGTCTTCGTTGTACATTGTTATTACCAAGGCGATTTTAATTTGTCTGTTGGCCATTCGTTGACGGAGTTGGTACTTTTCAGGGAATGTATCAATTTCGTGGGGAAGTTCTGGCTGTCCTTCTGGAGCTCTTGATTCTCTTGTTACTGCAGTGTAGGTGAAATGATTAAATTCGCCATCTTGAAACTGACTTTTGGCCAAGATTTCACTGGCGATTGGGACGTGAAGTACAAAGTTACCGCTGGCTGATGGTATCTCCCTTGTCTTTGATTGAGGTTGAACTGTTCTTGGTGATAAGTTGCTAATCCCAAATGCATCGTCATTGGAATGATGTCCACTACTATGCATTAGCTAATCTATTACTTGTTTGACTGTCTATTCCCACTTTTGTTAAAAATACTTACTATTGAGCGAATTGGGGTTCGCTTGGCACTCTTGCGTAGTTCATTTTTTGGAGAAATTCTTAACAGATGTTTTTTGATACGCCACCACCAGTGAATATTTCAATAAAAGTAATATATTTTAAAAGGAGTCGTTGGCGTCATCAATTGGTAGTCCATCATCAGAGAACACAATTTCAGAATCAGTGTCCCCAGCTCCAAAATCATCTTCATAGTTTGACTCTTTCTTTACTTGTTTTTTCATCAACGAATTATCCTTAAAGTTGGGCAAATTTCCTAGTAGTGTCTTATTTGAATCTTTTTTTGCATTAATATCAAAGGGCTTTGGCTGTTTCTTTTGATCTGTCAATGTTTTGTTTTTATCGTCTTTTGAAAGTGGGCTAATTGGCGATACTGGACCAGTTGCACTTTCATTTGGTAGCGGCTTAAAACCTGGTATTGATATGCCTACGTTTATATTCTTATGGAGTGGCGGGCTTAACGGAGAAACCGGTAGAATAGAAGTAGAGTTGGCCGTTGTTGGATGTTCCACTTTCTTGATCGAAATTGGCTTAACTTTGAGTTTTGAAAATTCTTCATCTTCGTCACTATTAATGGCGATATCTTCCTCAATATCGTCAGATATATCATCTACAATTTCACTTCCTAAACCGCCTCTTTTTGCTTCGGCTGTTTGTGGTTTGGATATTGGCGGCTCAACTGCAAGTTTGTTTTCAAAGCGGTGCGCATTTGGTTGGCCGACTGATATATTGGCGGTTAGAGCAACTGTCTTGGTGTGATTATCGCCTGATGGTATTGCTTTAGACGAATCATGAGATGTAGCTTCTGGTTTTTTTTCAACACTAACACGAGGAGAGACAGAGTGTTTATCATTTAGACCGTGGCTCTTGTCTGTGTTATTTTTTGGAGATAGCTCTTTGTCCTTAGATAAGGGTGCTAGCACTTTGTTTAATCCATGTAATGCGGGTAGATTGGATAAATGCGGCCCAGATAGCGATGGCAATCCTGAAAGTGATGATAATCCGCTCGAAACAGGAACAGAACTAGTGTTTGGTTTCGATTCTTCAGGTTTCCCTTTTTTGTCTTTCTCCAGATCAGAGGACTTTTCAGAATCAAATCCCCGTATGGTTAGATGGGGCTCCTTTAAAGCTGTAGTCACAGGTCTTTCTTCCAGCTTGACACCGACGGCAGTTTTGGCACTGATGTCTTTACTCTTGGTATCGTCCAGTGAGTCTAACAGAGCATCTATATCGTCCAAGTCTGTTTTGTCTTTAGACACTCTTGAATTGTCTGACGGTTTGATTGATGTAGTGGGTTGTACTATCTCAGATTTAGCCGCATTTGATTTTTCATTTTTTAATAGTGTTTCAGCAGTTGTCGATGGCTTGTTTAAAGTTGTGGGCTTTGATGGTTTGTCTTCATCTGAATCCCAGTCGTTTGCTTCAGCTGCAGGCCCAAAATCTTTCTGTGGTTAAAACTGCGGTTACCTTCACGTCATATTGGAAATTTGCAGATGTTTTGGATATTTTGTTCTTTTCGTAGAGGATGTTCATTTCGTCTTTAACTTTATTGAGCTCCTCATCGCTAAAGTTAAGTAAATTTACGATAATTTGTTCAAATCCTTCTTTGTATCAAATGAAAACGAAACATTCCCTTGGGGAAAATCCAATAATCCACTATACTTAGCGGTAAAAAACCTTCTTTCCCTGGAGTGTCTTTTTGAAGTGCTTTCGGATCCAGCAGAGAGCTCGGACAAGAGTTGCTTATCGCTGTTTGTTTTGCTAGTTTTAAGCTCGGCGGATTCTTTGGTGAAGTTGAATTTGCTGGGTTGGTGATGGTTATACATGACATTGATAAACTGAATTAACTAGAGTCAGAATATTTTACCTTTTGATGAGGGAATCCATTCAAAAGGGGCCAGTGACGAGAAGTAAGCTCTTCTAAAATAGCTTCATAGTCCAAGATGCCATCCTTCTTTTTGATTTTGTCACTTCGTATTCCTCGAACCGGCATTTTTCGATAGCGTTTTTCTATTTATTAATCATAGTTCAACCGTGGTGAAAATCTGAATAATATATCAAGTATATACATGGCGGTTCAAACGTATATCCAATCTGTAATGGCCTGTCTTTAGCTGCCATTTGACGCGTTAAAATATTGAAAAAAGTTTAGGCAGCTGAATTTAATTCATTATCACTTTGGATTAATGTCTTTGAATTGTTGAGAATGTATTTTAAAATCAACAAGAATTTTAAGCACCAAGGCGAATTGTTACACGCTATTACAGTTGCTCTGACCGCCGTTAAAAGTTTATCACTGTACTTGAAATAATTTCCTGCTAATGATATAGTGCCGTTGCAATCTGCTTAAAAATAACTTTTTTGAAAATGCATCCCGTCGCCAAGGTGCTTTTACTAGGGTAGTTTACAACTTAAATCGCAGTGTAATATTCCATATAATCTACATTGGATCTATTTTTGATATTTATTTCAGATCACCGCTTGTACATGGAATGGATGAAGTACCACCTCCAACACCAGCTCCCGCACAGAGATTGGTGTTGGCTGTCGGTACGAATTTTTTAATATACAGCGGATGGACTTCGAGCAGACAAGCTATATGAAAATGCACTTGAAAGAGCACCATTTCTGAAAGAAAAGGTGTTTGCTGAAGGGCGGTGGGGCATTTCACACACAAGAGTCCCAACTGAAAGCAGGCCAGGACATGTAGCGCTAATTGCTGGATTCTATGAAGATGTGTCTGCAGTCACAAAAGGTTAATTTCAGCTGATATCAGGCTGGAAGACAAACCCAGTAAATTTTGATTCTGTTTTCAATCAAAGTAGACATACATGGTCTTTCGGCTCTCCGGATATATTGCCAATGTTTGCATACGGTGCATCCGATCCAAATAAGGTGGAGATGTTTATGTACGAAGCAGAAGATGAAGACTTTGCAGATGAAGGTCGAATGATCTAACAACAGATGCCAGCAAGTTGGACACTTGGGTATTTGACCACTTTGAACTTCTCTTCAATCATGCAAAGTCAAATGCAACGCTGGAAAAAATGTTACGAGGAGAGAGAATTGTATTCTTTTTACATTTGCTAGGGCTGGACACAAATGGACATGGCTTTAAGCCTTATTCTGAAAATTACTTGTCGAACATTGGAATCGTGGATAGCGGTTTAAGAAAAGTCGAAAAACTAGTTGAAAACTTTTACGGGGATGGCAAAACTGCATATGTTGTAACATCGGATCATGGTATGAGCAATAGAGGTATTCAAACACTAAAGTAAGGGAACCATGGAGATGGAAACCCTCAAAATACAGAGACGCCGTTAATTGCATGGGGTGCTGGGGTAAGCAAGCCGGATAAGCAGGATAAATCTGGACATGATAGTTTTTCAGTTAGCTGGAGACTAGATTCGCTGCAAAGAAATGACGTGAATCAGGCTGATATCGCTCCTTTAATGGTAGTTCAGCACTTACATAGTCAACACTAATTGGCGTGCCATTTCCAAAGAATTCTGTTGGGAAGCTTCCAATACCGTATTTGAAAAACTCTGAAAAGTACAAAGCGGAAGCCCTGTTTGCTAATTCCAAGGGGATTCTTGCACAATATTTGATCAAAGCTTCAAAGAAAGAAAAAACTGAATTAGTTCTCAAGCCATACAAGCCTTTGGTAAATTATACAGATATCTTGAGTACAATCGAAAAAGACATTGCAGCAGGAAACTACAACAAAGCAGAAGCGCTCAGTTCTACTTTGATTGATTTATCCATTGAAGGTTTGCGATACTACCAAACGTAATGAATTGCTAATTTAGATATGATTGGCTCCTTTTGCGTTCGATTGTGTCTTTAGGGTACTTGGGATGGATAATCTATTCTGTTTTATTCATTACTGAAACGTACTATGCCAATCCTGGCAGGGACTTGAAAGCAACAGGCCATCCACCAAAAGTATTACATGTACAACTTGCACAACTGGTGATTTTTGCAGCATTCTCTGGAATTTTGTTCTATAAAGAGTCCTCAATATCCTACTACGCGTATCTTGTTTTTCCAGTGTACTTTTGGGGCGAAATCGTAAAAAAGTTGGACTACATACATACTTTAGTCGCAGGCGTTTTCGATCAATCCAGGATTAAATCTTATGGATATTCTATTATGTATCTGGCATCTTTAGAGCTACTAGTTCTTTCATATTTTTACAGGGAGCTGTTGACTTTTTATTTGCTTTTGATGGGATTTTTGTGGCCACTTTCAATGAAGTTGGAATTTAGAAATCGGCATACCCATTTGATCAACTTTTGGAGGCTCCTGTGTTCCACTACCTGTATTTTCACTCTGCTGCCTGTTGAGGTAGAAGAAAATCGAACCTTCATGTAAATGTTCTCTGATCTAGTTTACTTGGTGGATATTTCATCATTGCATCGGCACTCTTGGCGTTATTAGTAATTCCTCGCTTTATTAATGCATCGTTACCTTTTGACTATGGCAATAGAGCCACAGCTGCACAACTTAAAATTGTGTGGTTCCAAATACTCATTATTTTGACTTCCTTGATTGTTACATACCACACCTCTGTTTCTTTGGAAGCCAAAAAAGGGCTACCAGTAGTCAATGCTGTTACGAGCTGGATTATTTTGGGTATGTTATTTCTTACATAGCCTCGAGTATCTTGATTCCGATATTTGACAGAGTATCTCAAAAGCAGCACTATCTCTACAGATTGGTCATCATCTATTTATCATTTGCACCAATATTTATTTTACTAAGCATTAGGTTTTCATGTATTTAACATAGTTACGAAACCCTATTCTACTTTTTCTACTCAATGACAGTTTTTACTTGGCTGATGATCGAACAGCAATTGTACTTTTACGACACGAAAGAATTTAACGGAATAGCTTATACTGTAACGTTGATTTAATTGTCAGGAAAATTCAACTGGAGGCGAGACTAAGAATCGCAGTCTAAGCCCAAATGATATGCGAATCGCTAGTTTTTTCTTGTATTTCATCAACATGGCCTTCTTTGGAACTGGAAAGTATTCATATTCTAATTTTAGTATGGCATCGCTGGGTTCATTTTCAATTTCCTCCGTTTATAGATTTACCACTCTTTTTAACCCATTCTTGATGGCGGCTTTGCTGATCCTGAAGCTTCTCATTCCATTCTTTTTGCTTTCCTCTGCTCTGTCGTTACTTTCGCGCTGTCTTGAACTTCCGCCATTCTCGTTGTTCTTATTGGTCCTTTCTACGACAGATATTATGACGCTCAACTTTTTCTTTTTGGTTACAGACTCTGGAAGTTGGTTGGAAATCGGCACGACAATTTCACATTTTGTAATGTCTAGTTCGTTTATCGTATTCCAAATTCTTTTGTTTTCTGCATCACATCTATTGGTTGGTGGGGTATTAATTCCAAAGAAGAGCAATTTGAAAATTGAATAAATTCAAAAAAGTTTAAAAAAATTGTTGAAATCGAAAATGGCAACATTAAGGGAACTGCTTGCCGACCTTGATAAACAGGATAAAGAAATTAAGAAACGACACCAATACAGTATTTTGGACCAGGTGTCTTCAGAAGATGACTCTGGGGAAGACGAGTCGGACTACAGTGACGATAGTGGTCCAGTATTGGGCGAGACTCCTGTTCAAGTATACTGCTTCCTTTGCAAACGAAAGTATGCAGTAACAGACTTTTCAAACAAACAGCTGGAATGTCCAAAGGATATGCGATACTGTCTTCGACATACACAGGGAAAGGTTCTGGCGCCAGAGCCAATGTTTGACGAAAAAGAAGCAAATAGTGCGGGAGAAAACTACGAGGAACTGTCCGATTTTGTTGTACAGGGAGATGAAGTAGAATATGCTAGTGATTCTGATTCGAAATTGCGAAAAATAAAACAAACAAGGAAAACTCCAAATTCCAAAAGAAAGCGGTTTCAAATTGGTGATGGCGATTCATCCTCCTCCGAACATCCAAGTTCTGCAAGAAAGCTATTACGGAAAAAGGACGCTTTGCAGAAACATCAACAATCTTCCAGTCCAGTAACAAAAAAGGAAAAGCTATTAAAGCTGGCAGAAAAAGCCAAGAGAAAGAATAAACGGATAATATCGGACGATAGCGAATCAGCTAGTGAATCTCTGAGTGATTTCGATGACCCGCCTCCAAGACATACTAAAAAGGTTGCGACTCCCAAACCAAAACCTAAATCGAAAACTACGACTAGAGTTATTGATTCAGATTCAGACCATGCTATACCCACTAAAAAATCTGTGAAACCTGCACCAAAGAATATTTCACGAAAAATTCCAATCAATAGCAGAAATCCTGGCTCAGCAAGCACGACTCCCGTTCAAAAGCAAACTAGTAGACTTCAAAAATATTTAAAAAAACCGCAGATCCTTTTATCCGATAGCGACCATGAACCGCCGATAAACAGAAATCCACCGAGAAAAAAACGTTCTCCAATAAAGGAACACAAGTCTGAATATCATCGGATGCTTGAAAATGCATTCGCTAAAAACCCAAGCAAAGATGTGTATTCTAGTACAGGTTTGGTCTATAGTGATGAGGACTATTAAATCTATTATTCGGTTTACTAGTAAATAAATGTAAATGCATTTCAATATCGTATCCTTTAAAACTCTGCTAGTAATAAAATGGTTTTCAATGCATTATTCTGCAATATATAATTTTGTATTAGTTTAGTATCATTGATATTGTTTGAACACTTACTTTCGCTCCAAACAAATACAAACTCTGCCCAATTGAATTAAAATAATTTGAAATTAATTTATTTTATTTAATCTGTATAGTATTGAGTTGGCAGGCTTCACAACTTGATGAGTATGCAAGCAAAAAGTAAATGCTGGAAAAATAAAAAATTACAAGTAACAGTATACAACTGATTGGTGGAAATTGGCAGATCTAAACTCCCGCCACTTTTCAATTTCCTTAAAATTAGCACTTTGGAAATCGTTGTCACAAGTAGAATGAGTATCAAGCAAGACAGTATATTTACATTCATGTTAATGCAATCGGACACCAAAGATTCTGGTGATGATCGAAAAGGATATTTTATAACGCAGAGTTACACATTACAGACTTTCGAAAACAATAGCCTTTTAATATCGTACTAAGAATATTTTGGAAAAAATTCGAATTTTTCTAATGGCATTCTTTTATCTACTAGTGTAATCTAGCTTAATAGTAGAAAATTAAAAATCAGAATACTCGAGTTTAAAGTATTTGAAATACTAAATGATCTAAACTGGTGAAAATACTAATATATACGACTGCAGAGGGCTCTAGCAATTTCTAAAAGTGCAAATATTGTGGAAAATTTTTCAAAATTAACCATTTTCCCAAACGGATAGTAAGACACATTTAAACAAGTAGAAATATTTTATATTACAATCACGACAGTGTGGTTTGCACAGTGTACTTTATATACTTTTATTTTTCCGATGGGTAATTTGAAAGGAACCCATTGTTCCACTACTCTTAGTTTAGCAAATACCATCACCCCTGTCCTGTTCACGGGTATTTCCCTACTTGTAGATTTATTGCCATTCTTTGGGCTATTAGGATGCCGTTCTAGCAGCACCTACTTTCCATAGACCTGCCAAACAAACTGATGAACTGGAAGGATAGATATTATATAAATATGATTGCAATCTTGTTATAAATTTAATATGTTTTACACCCATGTGACTTTTTTTTCTCTAGTTACATATGACCAAAGTTAATTTTGAAATTCGACAACAACCAAAGTTTGCGAGGAGTGTAGATGGAATGATCGGGAATCTTTTGCCAAGTTATATGTAAGTATT
>JADIIU010000057.1:0-81906 GCA_027603945.1 Terramyces sp. JEL0728 | reverse complement strand
CCCTGGATTGTATCCCTTGCAGCTGTCCCATATTCTGATATGTTTGTTAGCGGCTCTGCAGATGGGTATATCAAATTTTGGAAGTTGTCGGATACAAAGAAATCATTTTCACTTTTAAACTCTGTTCCAATGAAAGGATTCATCAATAGCATGGCATTCTTTGAAGCACCAGAATCGATTCAAGCTGAAGTTCAAAACAAAGCAACATCCAGAGCAGAAGAGATCAAGAACAAAGCCAGGTTATCAGGAATCATCAAATCTGCGCAAAAGAAAGTCTGTCTTGCGGTAGCTGTTGGACAAGAACATAAATTTGGTAGATGGTGGAGGATAAAAGAAGCAAAGAATCAGTGCCATATCATTACTCTATAAAAATTATTAATAAATTATATTTTGAAATTCTATTTTACGTTCCTTGGCAAGCCTTTTGTAGTGGGAGCCAGTTCAGAGTTATACAAAAGTCGAAAGACACTTTGCAATTGACTTTCAACAACATCCGTAGATGCTAATCAGACAGAAACTATAAACAAAATTTACTGATTTAAAACAAGTTTTGAGGCTCGGCATCAACTTCCTGTACTCTGGTTTCTATACCGACAATAACTGGAGGTTCAAAAATTGTGTTTGAACTGACAGATACGCGATCAGGGCCAAATGATCGGTAACCAAACAGAATAAAGTACTTGTTGACCAAATCTTTTCTAATTACAAAAGTAACGCTATTCAAACATCCAAGCAGCATCACGAACGAATAGCAAAAGGAGGTAATCCAATCATCCATGGCAACTCCAGCATATTCCAAAAGCCTATCAACGGCGATAGGCGTGAATATTAGCGTGAAAAGGAATGGATACCAAACTAGTTTTGAAAACAAGCTGTGCGTCTTGTCTTTGAAGATTGGGTTCACCGACAGTTTGTAGTACATGTACATGTTTCCAAATGCCAGACCCAGAATACACACAAGAACCCAAATGTAGTGCAACCACAGCCGCTCATCTTGGTATTGGGGTGCAATAAAACACCAGCCGCCATCCCCATTGTCCTGGTAGCTATCAAAATTGAAGGCCAGAGTTACCGTCGACATTAGAAATACAAACAGAAAACTAAAGCAAACGCACACTGCCCTTTCCGCAATGCCGATATTCAGTCCATATAACGCTTTTCGGAATGTCATGATGCAAATCGCTAGCGACCAAACTGCGGTGTACAAGTCCGCAAAAGTGAGCAAGTATCCTTGAACGAAGCATAAAGCGGGATAATCACTTGGATTATTGTTGATCCAGAAATACGAAAACTGCGCTGCGATACTTTGTAATAAATCAATATGCAACAGAAACATGATCATCCAATCAATAGACCGCTTATCCTGCACCGTAAATGCAAGATCATTAACGCATTTGTTGTTCCAGTAATTCTTGTTATCGCTCATTTCGAAAAGCTTATATCTGATTTTAAGCGAATATGAATTTTTGTTGAACAGCATCACAGTGATTAGTGTCAGCAAGATTGCAGTCATTGATATTGTACCGGGTATAGCTATAAACAAGGCTGAGGGATTCATTTGGAATTTAGATGGCAATTTTGGGTTATATCGAATGATCTGTGACCTGGCGGAAACGTAGCTCCCCTTGATCAATGTGTGTTTGCTTCCCATCCAACACCTGTCACAAATGACTCTTTGTACGTGACTGTTTAATCAACTATGGAGGGAGGGATATCATATCAATGCTTCACATCGGATGTCTTGGATCAGCAAGGTGTTTACCAGAGTAATAGATGGCAAAGAAATATATACTCGAGTCTTATTTCGTGTTTAGATTACCATCATTACTTTTATTCGGATAGATCAAGGGATTCACTACTGTTAACTGATTAATCGAGTAGCTTGTAAAGAACCATTAGAATGGGATTGCCGTTTTCAACAAATATATATTATATATAAGCGAGAACATCTTTCCAGCCGTAGAATTTAACCATTTGTTGCAAAGTAATTTTAAACACGTATCCCTTAATGGTAATCTGAATAAATTCATCAAAACAAGAATCAATCTTTTTACCAGCCAGTCGTTTTACAATAAGATGGTTCTTGGTCAACACTGCTCTCTTCAATACGATATTTTCCTGCACATGTGGATCTACCTTATCCAGCAAATAGCCCACTAGGTCCCAAGAGTATTTTGTCGCCATTACTATTGGGTGCTGGCGAGTGTATGGATCTTGGCAGCACCAGCATTCGTTAAACAGACTACAATGGAAACAGTCAAAATCTTGTAGAATAAATTCTTTTCCAGGATCAACTAATTGGTTTTCAACATACAATCTAACCAACTGGAATAGCTCTGGTCCCACAATCCTTTTGATTTTATTTTGCTCTAATTTGTACCTTGTGAATTTGCTGAAATTGAAAAGAGTATTTTGAAGCAGGGCTTTTGAAGTTTGTTTAGTTGAAGGGTGATAAGCAAGCAAGAATTTTACTTTCCAGCCTTTATTGAATTGGTAGATGAACCATTCGTCTACTAGTGGTTTTGGTACTGGCGCATTACTTTGGTAAATAGCTATATTGAAATTATCTAGATCTCGTATGGAGAGATTTAATCTAATATAGTACAGGAGATCCTTTGGTAGAAATCTAATATTCATTCACCAGGAGTAATTCTAGGTATTTTTATACTCGTGGTACTCTGCCGAATCCAGCCTCAAATTTACGAGTACTCGACATGCAACACTCGAGTAATATCCAGGAATCTGCCCCCTAAAAAGCGCTTAACCAGTTGTGGCATTAAGCTTTCAGATCCAGCAAATAACTCTGGCATGAGAAGTAACCATAATTTATTTTGATACAAAGCCTTGTAACGCTCTAATTACATCTGCTGGTACCCCTTCCAAGTCAACGTCAATAGGAATCCCTTTATAGGCGTACTTTATAAATAATTTTGCCAGCTCCCAATTCATGTTTGCAAACGCTTGTTTTACCACATAGTTTGTCACAAATTCTTGAGTCTGTAAAACGTGTTCCAGTGTTTCTCTTATACCATCTGTAAATTCAACCTTTGTTAATTTTGCTAGTGTGTTGATTTTATCTCTACTTGAAAGAACAAGAGTCCTAGGATCTTGAAGCAGCATCAAGTATATATCCAGCCAGCCGTTAGTAATAGCCATCTGCAAAGGCAAAATAGCCACAGTGCTATTGAATACTTTGAGTTTAACTTCTCCCTTCCCTTGAAACCCAGGATCAACTCTAGTATCGAGCAGCAGCTTCTTTACAATCGTGTGTTCTTTGCTGTACAGTGCCCTAGCCAAAATCTTTTGATTATGGATTGAAGGATCAACTTTCTTGTTCTCCAACATCAAATCAACCAATGTCCACGAGTAACGCGAACTAATTGCAATTGGGTCTTCTGGTACTCGAAATGGCCCATTGAATATTTCACAGTTTAGACAATCC
Organism: Terramyces sp. JEL0728; assembly: GCA_027603945.1. Classification (NCBI taxonomy): domain Eukaryota; kingdom Fungi; phylum Chytridiomycota; class Chytridiomycetes; order Rhizophydiales; family Terramycetaceae; genus Terramyces; species Terramyces sp. JEL0728. Next base: position 78,464 of record JADIIU010000057.1, on the reverse strand, counting down.
AAGTTTGGTCTCTTCTTTGCAGCCGTCTTACAGTACAGACAACTGTAAGTTTCATAGGAAAATTGTCGAGAGGGATCCACTAGTCCGTTAACTATGTATTCAGATACCACAGCTTCCATTTGTTCATTGTCCAATTTTTCCGGGTATAAATCCTGTTCCCATTCATACTTTCCCAGGTAATATTGGTGAGCATATTCATATTCGTTATGCGGTGGTCGATAATCAAACCTAATCAAGTTAAATACATAATCCTGAACCAATTCTTTTGTAACCAGGGTAATTGAAGGATGCGACGCTAGCTCCAGCTTGGACTTGCAGCATTTTCTAAAACTGAAATGAAACCATTCATCCGCTCTTGACTTTGGCACCAGTGCATCTGTCTGATTTACCGCTTTGTTTAGATTTTCAATGTCTGGTATAGAAAGAAATAGTCGAATGCGGTCAAATATTTCTACTGGAAGGTTCATTACAAAAAGTGAAACTTTCTGCGACACCAAGTTCATCGCACACTGTATTACTCGGACGCTACTCTCAATCCTACCCATCCATTTGACATGCATGGATTACTATGTCCAACCTGCCAGTTCGGATAAGGTCAATATCAATCAAAACAGCAGTAGTACTGCAACAAACCAGTCCGTCCGTTAATAATAAACAAAAATATTCCGAAACTAATATATTAACTCATGCTGCGAATGGTGAAATAATTTTCAAAATAGAAGGTCTACTAACCGAAGCTGTTATTCCTAGCATTAAGACAGCTTACCCATGTATAAAATGAATGGGATCCATCCAACGTGTAATGCCTTTTTTCCTAGTTCCAACACTTTTTGAATTCTTTCTCTGGTTTCTTCACTGACTTGCATTTTGATTATGAAAAAAAAAACTAATCATAAATTGATTTAATCTGGTAGAAATGATTCATTCCTGGTTATAAAACAAGCAACTACCAAGTTTATTTTAATTATGGAACAATATCAATACCCATATTGCGAGCAGTGCCTACTATCTGACTTGCAACAGCTCGCAATTCAGTCTTTTCAAAAGCAGGATCTTTCTGCTTAATTTGAGCGATAGCATAAATATGTTTCAAACTAAGCTGTCCAATCTTTTCAATTCCTGGTTTCCCGCTTCCTTTTTCCAAACCCAATGCTTGCAACAGTAACCATGACGTTGGTGGTGATCTAGTGAAGAATGAAAAGGTCTTGTCTGGTTGAACTGTTATACGACATGATATTGGAATTCCTGTGATATATATTTTGGAGCGGTCATTGAATTGTTTGCAAAAGTCCATTGATTTTACACCTTTTTGACCTAATGCAGGACCAACTGGCGGTGTAGGCGTTGCTTTACCTGCCGGAATGATTAATTTAATTGTTTGCGCAACTCCTAATTGTTTTGACATTGCAGAAAAAAAATTGAAAATTCAGTCCATTTGGAGTTGAAATCAGACAGATCGTGGAATCAGCCGCAAAGAAGGGATTTATTAAACAATCTGTTCCAGTTCTTTAGCATAGTTCAATACGTTATGGATGACATTTTCAGTAGGAATATCAAGCTTATCAACCGCACCACTAACGAAAACAATTTTCTTTTGTTTTTGGTCAATATTCCAGTTGCGCTGCATTAATAAAAAATACTTGTTTGCTGAATTCCAACAATTCGTCGTGACTTTTAAAATATAACAGGGTTGCCGCGTCTGCAATCGGCAATGAAGTATAGGCCTTTTCACTGCAAGTAGCAATTTCGTGTCTGTGTTAAAAAGAAATACCTTATGGTACTCATCAAGATATCCATGAAAAACAAGTATTCCTGAGCAGGCACGTCCTGTCTGGCATTCCATACTTTGTTATAGGATCCTTCCATCAGTGCTTGTTCAATAGATACAGGATGGTTGATGTAAATATTCTTCAAATGTAGACTTCCAATATTCTCCAATTCCGTGTGAAATTCTGAAATGCGAACTTGTGCCAACAATCTTAATAGGTTTAAACCCAATAGCATAAACATTCTTGGGGATTCTGGGATTATTGTTGCAAATTCCCGGTAGAATGTCTTTAGTTGGGCGAGATATCTTTCAAAGGATTGAATATCTTTGGTTCTGATGGATAAAATTGCTCCAATTTCCAATGCTTCACCTACGATTAGTTTTTTGTACGAGTGAGTAAAAGCTGTTTCTGATCCTTGTTATTTGGTATCAACAGACCAAGTTTTGCAAGTAGTAGCTTTAGTTGGTTTAACGTTTTTATGGCGACTTGATTGTCTGTTCCGCTGAATTCCTTTCTTAGTTGGTCGCTGAGCGTGATTGCTGTATTAGTCGTATTGTACCTTGTTGTAGGGTCATTTTCGCAGATTTAGTAAAAATTTGCCAGGGTTCAAAAAGTTGTGAACAATATCGCGCTACTGGCTTAACTCCATGAAAGGGTTGCTTCAGGCTCGCAAGTAGAAACACAATCAAGCAATATCGAATACAACTCATCCAAAATAATAGCGCGATTTATTTATAATTCCAATTCAGCAGTTGCCAAATTATTGATCTTTGGAAAACTAACTTTTTCTTCCAACTGATTCTACCGTTAATAATATGTACTTGAGCCCATATCAACATCTTTAGCAATGAGGGTAATTTTGGATCTTTTTCTTGGCACTGTGAAGTTAATATTGCGGCATTCAATTCGCTGGCAATTTTCTGGCGCTGTGAATAATCTAGCAAGTCGCCAACTGGCGATTGTCTGCTGTCGAAAGCCAGCAAAGCCATTGTCCGTTCCAACTCTTCAAGAAATTCAGACTTGCGTTAAAAATACGTACCTATCGTTAGATCAACCTACATGTTCTTCTCCTCTGGGTGCCAATTCCTCTTGAGCAAACCCAATAGCATCATCAATATTTCCTAATCTTATAAGCTCAATCAATCGTTGCTGTTGCAAGTGAAAAAATAGTTTCGGATGTGTATCAAGAATCTCTGGATCCAAGTCATTCACTTGCTCAATGGCAGATTCGATATTCCCATTCTTGGTTAACTTTTGTTACTTGAACTGCGTTACGAATATTCATTCTTCCCTGAATACTGGACAAGTTTATCATTGGATCCACTTTCGACTCTTCCTGAAATTTCTGCGCTGCGTCCTGTGTTAGCAACAGATACTTTGAATCCTTCTATTACCAAATAGTTCATGATAAGCTTATTAAGGTCCCTGGATTAATCTGGTCAGCAAATCATTACAATCTGGTTAGTGACATGATACTGTTACTGCTTATTGACTTGGACTTGTTTTAGTCGCTCTTCCCACTCTTGCATCGTAAATGATTTACTTGTATTTGCCGTCATTTTGGATTTCGCGAAAAATGAGAATAATTGAACGACGAGTGAAATCTGGAAACAAAGGATTTGTAATTTATGATCTCAAAGATAAACAGGATGGAAATAACACCAAGGCCGTGGACCAGAAGGTAGACGAGGAAAAGGCGCTGCAAGATGGCTGCACTCAAAAGAAAGACACTGAATCACTATTAAAGTCAATCAGAGAAAAGTATGGAATAGCAGCAGAAAATAACTGGATGTCACCGCTTCAAGAAATAGAAATCCCCCCAGTCAAGAATATTCCCAAGGCGATCCCAGTAATCGCTTCAGCTTACGAACCAAATTCTCCAAACACCAGTATTTCTGAAATAATTGTCAATGAAGGCTCATTCAATTTGGACCTGGACCGGTTTATACTGGAGCAAGAAGAATTTCTTGAAGATGCTGCATCGGTTAAAAGCCAGGCAGATAATGACTTGGAAATATTACAAGCAATTAGAAACAAGTATCTGATTGACGAATCTTCATCTGTAGTTTCATTTTGCTCCTCTCCTGTCAAATTTTCAGAAATTGGATCACCAACCAAATTGGATACTGCATGTCCAAGTGCAAACAACCTTCAGCAAGTGCTGTTTCAAAATAACACAACAGACCCGGCCAATCAGAAAAAACCAATATCAGAAGAGCGCCAATCGGAACCCAACATGTTTGCAAAAACCATGGAAAAGCTGGAAGCCGACGAAGCAAGCTATTCATCTGTTGGGACCGCTACTGGAGTAACAATCAAGGAAAAGAGTGATCTCAAGGCAAAGGAAACCAGAGAATTCTACTGCCAGACAGAGGAAATTTCAGCAAAGGAGACGCAAATAGAAACGAACCTAATTGATCGCTCGACAAAAGTAAAAATGCAATTATGTTGTAATGCTACTCAAACTTTCGTTGAAATTGCCACCCAAGGTACCCAAGTAGAGTTGACAACCTTGGATTCATCAACCCAGTATGAATTGGAAATGAAAGTTGATAACCTGGAGTTTCCGCAAGCACTTGAAGTTGGGATTCAAACAGAAGAGACAGAGGGGACAGAAGTTACGGAGCGAGCAAATATAGACACGCAAACAGACTTTGAGAATTTGGCTATCCATAGTGAATCCATAGAAATACAAGCAGATACGGTGGTTCAAATTGATGCAAACACCCAGTGTAATGCAGTCGAACTTGTTAATTCAACATGCCAGACTGTCTATGATACAAACTCTGTTGCTACACAAAAAAATCAGTCAATTTCTGACTTTCAGCTGAATACTACTACTATTGAGGAGAGCTATTCTACGTTATGCCCCGAATTAGTACTGGAATATGGCGGTAGCAATCAGCAAATGCGATCCCTGAGAGAAAGATATATGCTAAATTTAAAGAAAATCAAGTAAGCAAAATCTAAAGATAGGGATTTGGAATGGAGTCTTTCATTGTATTATGACAAATAATTTTAATTTATTACTATCAAATAAATCTACTATGGCTTTGACAGCATGACGTAATTGTGCCAACAAGAGTTCGTGAGCTTGAAGCTTTTGCTAAAAATGTCGACGATAGAAAACAAAGAGTCGATAAAGAATTCATCTGGGTTGGATTCCCCAGCACCCAAGCAAGACCAAACAATACCGCGTACGATGCATTCTGTGACGGTCAGTTCAGAGCCGACGAACAATGTAACCTAATTTTAATTTAGCAACGGTCATTCATTCAGGCAGATGTAATTTCTGATATTCAGAGTTTAAGTGAAGACGTTTCACTAGACTCTCAGCAGCAGAAAGAGCTTGTCAACAATCTTTCGAAGCAACGAGACGAAAATAGCGTCCAAACAACGAATTTCAGTGAAATACCCGACTTGTATACAGATTTGTCAGTTTCACCTTCAAAATCGCGGTTGGACCATCTTTCAGATGATGATAGCGAATTCTCAGAGCCGATTGATTGGGTTGAAGCGCCAGACGCCTTTTATCCACCACCAGCTACATTAGAACCAGGCTCTACCGTTAACAGGGCAACGGAGATGTCTACCATAGAGGTCGTGACGAATCAAAAAGAGTCAATTTCTTTAAGCTCTGGACAAAAGGGGCTGGCCGTTGATGTTCCAAAAAGCTCATATGAACAACTTGAAACAGCCCAAGGTAAAGAAATATCCTCTGCCGATCCCGAAAGGAATACTACAAAATATGAAAATAATGGTTCTTCAATCCCAGCCTCTTCCACTGCAAGTTCATCTACAAAGTCCAAAAATAATTATACTGATGGGAAAAGACTATCTGTTATTTCGTTCAACAATAATGGCGCCAATACCACATTGGATAACAACAAGGCTCTGTCCACCGCGGATATCAAATCAGACAACTTTTATTCAAACTTGCTCGGAAATATTAGTATCAACAGCAGTGCCTCTTCTGCAATTGGAGGCGGAGCAAGTGTGGTCGAATTCGAATCTAAACTCAGGCTGATTAAAGATGAAAATACAAAGACCAAAATTTCAGAAGATAACAAGTCAACCTCTGACTTGAAAAAAGAACTGAAAGCTGATTCTGATGGTCTGTCTGCAACTGGGGAACCCTCAAAATCGAATGAAAAAGATACAAAGCCAGCAGCTGATCCTAAACTAAAATTTAAATCAAAGACTTTTCATTTTGGGGCATTGCTTCCAATGGAAAAGGAACAGGTAGATCCTTTCGAGCCAATTACACACGACTCGCTGTCATTTGAAAAGTAACAATCGTTAACAATAGTGGTATTAATTTCATAAGGAGCGACTATGAACATGAAATTGAAAATTTAAAAGAAGAAATCAAACGTGAAAGAGGTTTCCAGCAAGAGCAACAAGAGCAAATCCAAAAATTGGTTTACAGGCTGGAAGAGTTTGAACGAATAGCTAAAAAACAGACCAGTCTTGCGTCTAAATCTTCTCTTGAAATATCAAGCTCTCCGCCGCACTCAAGGCAAGGCACAAACCAGGATGTTGGAAATGCCGCTTCACTGTTCAAAGAATTTGAAGCTTACAAGAAAGATGCAGCCAAGAAAATCAATCACTTGGATTACCTTTTGAAAGAAGAGAAAACCAAGACTTCCAGGTTTGAAGTTTTAAAAATTGAAAATGACGACTTGAAGTCGGCCATATCAAAGAAAGATGAAACTTTAGATTCCTTAAAAGATCAAAACTTTGCGCTTTTGAAGCAGTTGAATGATCGTGAAAAGCAAACTGCGCTGTCTACCTCCAATGAAGGCAGCACAAATCAACCAAACACGAATAATCGAGTTTCCATCGGACAACCAGGATATGTGCGGCAAGTAAGAAACAGTATTATGTCACCAGGAGCAGGTGCTTCAAGGATGTCACCAACCAAAGTTACTTTTGCAGACGCTGTTAATCGTGTCATAGGAAACATGGAAGCAGAACAATATGAGAGCCAAATCCGACTGTTTAAAGAAAATATCTCGAAACTTCAAGAAAACATTGATGCTCAAAATTCAACTATTGAATCAAAGGACCAAACTATTGAATCTCTTGAAAACAATCTTAAAGAATTGGAGACTCAATTAAAAGAAATCAAAGACAACTATAAAGTGAATAATCTGCTTAATCAAATTGAAACCGCAAAAATAAATGTGGAAGTTGCAAACAGGGAAAAGGCAGACATTGAAGATAAATTGTGCCAGTCAAACTCTGCTCTGGCTAACGCTTCAAACCAGTTGAAGGAATTTCATGAATTCATCGTAAATGCCGATAAAAATATAGTCAAGATTAACAACTATGCAAATTCCAATTATGGCTCTGCAAAGGAGGAGGAAGAAGCTTTTCAAGATGTAAAGGTCCTCTTAGCACCGCAAATAGGCATATTTTTGCGTACTGAAGAACAAGAAATTGTATCAAATATACGAAGAGAACGATTGAAAGTAGTAGCAGCGGTAAAGACATCGCATGATATGAAGAGGAAATATTTAGAGATGGAAGGAGAATTGAAAGCTATGAAGAACAAACTTGAAACTGTTGAGAGCGAGCTGGATGTTCAATTCAAAAAGACTCTGGAGAAGATCACCAAAGAAAAAAGTAGTTTAGAATCGCAGGTGGTCTCTCTAGAATACTCCAAAAAAGATCTGGAGAATGAAGTCGTCGAGTTGAAGCGAAATTGCGATGAAAAGCAAAATGAAATTCTGGAATTGCAAGACGAATTAAAGTATGTGCAGTCAGAATGGGACCTCCAGTATGTCATACATAACGATAGTGTAAAGAAAAGTCCAGAAAGTAGTTCTAATGAACTGCGCGAAAAGTGCAAGCAGCTTGAACTTGCCATAAACGAGCTAAACTCTGGTTTAGAACAAAAAGAAGGCCAGCTGCAGGTGTATAATCATAAAATCGAACAGTACGAAAGCGAATTACAGACCCTCAAAGGAGAATTCGAAACTAAAAAACAAGAACTGAGTGATTTAAATGGCGCAATTTCCTTGAAATCTAGAGAGTCAGAATTAAATGCAGTTGGTATGTCTGAAAAAATTGTTCAACTTGAAACTACTATTCCGCCTTTGGAAAAAGAAATTGCCAAATTAAAAGAAGAAAACACTAAACTAGGAGTGAAACTACAGGAGAAGGTTGAAGGCGAAAATAAAAATGCCTCTGATCTTCAAAATCAACTATCCCAACTGCAGGGATTGTTAAAGGAAAAAGATATTCACATAGTCGAAGCAAACGAAAAGAATTTAACCATTCACGAAGAATTGCAGTTACAGATGAAAGCATTGGAAGGAGAGGTTCTTGAATTGAAGAAAGCAAGCGAAGACAAGGAAGAGATATCAAAGCTGAAAGAAGAAATTGCAACTTTGGAGTGGGAAAAGGAAAAGTTATTGAACGAAGCACTGTACCACTCGCAGAAGATTTCGGATTCAAATTCGGCATTGGAGCAACTCCGCGATTATTGTGCTACACAAGACAAGTCTTTCACTGCAAAAACCACTGAGCAGCGCGCAGAATATGAACAGCTTGAAAAGAAGAAAGCCGAGGCGGAAACTTCTTTAAATCAATTGGAATCTGATTTCTCTGCAAAGGTTAAAGAGTTGGACACACTGAATTCCAAACATCTCTCCTTAATTACCGAACGGGAAACCTTGAAATCTGATCTGCTAAGTTTGAAGCAGAATGAAGAAACGCAAAAAGATGACGTTACTGCACACCAGAAGGAAATTCAAAAGCTGACATCTAAAATATCAAAATTAGAGTTGGGGATCAAGGAAATGGAGCTACAATGCAACAAGCTCCATCTTGAAATTGACGCAAAATCAAGAGATTTAAAACAGCTGAAGGAGTTTAGTAAAAAGCTTGTGCAAGAGAATCAGGGCAAAGTTTCCCAGTTGGAAGCAAAAATTGATAAACAGGAAGAAGCGCTCTCTAAATTGATAAAGGAAATTAATTTGAAAAATGAAAAAATCAACGAAACTGTAGAACACAAACAGGAATTGGAGACTAAAAAAGTGTTGGCAGAAAAACAGGTGGCTACTTTGGAGAAAAGCATTGCAGAAATGCAAGAAAGGTTGAATTCTGTACCCACTTTAACTTTGGATTTGGCACAGGCGAAAGAAACTATATCTGTCCTTGAAAAGAAACTTTCCATTCTTGAACATCAAGCATCCACTTTTAAGATTACTGAGGTTGAGAAAACCCAACTAGAACAGGCCAAGTTGGAGTTGAAAGAAAAGAAATACATGCAATCGGTAGAGGATGCCAAGGAACTAAAACGGTCTTTGGATGAAGCAGAAACCAGCTTGAACAATCTCAGAGACGCTAATGCCAGTCTAACGAGTGATTTAAAGGAAAACAACCGAAAATTACAGCTTTTGAAGGAATCTGGTAATGGAGATTCGCGATACGAAGAATTAAAGTCTAAATATAAAGAAACTCTAGGTGACTTGGAAACAGTGAAAAATCAACTGAAAAGCCAGAGCCAGTCAACTGGAAAGAACGATTATTCTAAAGTTGAACATCAAATTGAAAACTTGGACGACTTGATTTCATCGCGAGTTTCTTTGTTGAATCAAATTATCCAAACTTGGACATCAACTTCTCCAGTAGATAAAGCAGTCCCAACATATACAAAGGGAGATTTTGTAGCGGCGTTCAAAGCAAACAGAAAATATGTTGAAGCTCACTTTAAGATGATTTTCAATTTGCTGGATCAATTGAAATTGCACTGTAAGAATCTCTGTACAGTAGAAGGGCCAAATAGCGATAATGCATTGTTGCATAAAACTAATGCTCTGAAAACTGTGATGAACAGCGAAGTTCAAATTTGGAGCTCTATCATTAGCGCAATCAAGTCATTCCTCTCCGAGTTCAAAAATCAAGTTACACACAATAACTTGACACTCGACCAAGTTATCCAAACGGATATTACGCATATGAAATCTTTACATAGCGAACTAATGGCAAATACCTTGAAAGCCGAAAATGATGGTTCTTGCTTTTTAATATAGACCAAATCAAGAGTAGAGCTGGATTCTTTGACAATCCTTTATTCAGAGACTCCATCGGCAAGTTACAATCGGAAATTCAAGAACTAAAGTGGAGAGAGCAGATCTTTGAAAGAGAAGTTCAAAATGAAAGACATCAAAATCAGATAGACAAGTTAGCTACCGAAGATGCGAGGAGAGAAAAGCGTGTGTTGGAAGGAAAAGCGTCCTTATTGGAAAAAGAGTTTTCCAAAATTAGCCAAAAAGTTGAAAATTATATTCAGGAGAACGTAAAGCTCGAAAATCAAGTCCAGGATTTGGAACGACAAGTGGCAAAAAGAGATTCTGCAATCAGACAGTGCCATATGGATATCCAAATTGAAAAAGATGCAAAGAGCACTATAAATCTCGATCTGGAACGATTGCAACAAAAAATCATTGATCTAAATTCACAAAAGATTGACTTGTTGAAAAAGATGGAAAAAGAAACCGAGCTGAAAGAAAATACCCACACTTTACAAGAAAAGGTAAACGGCACTGTTGATCTTCAAATAGTTGAAAAATTGAAAAAACTAGAATCCAATGTGTTGCAATTATCAGATACCCAAGCCCAACTCTTGAACTTGAAATCTACGCAACCCCAGCCAGCGAATATAAAACAGAATTGCGGAAATCCTACATGCAACTTGGACTATATTAAAAAGAAGGTCCATAAATTGGAAGCTGAAATGCAGTCAAAATACAAGAAAAAGATGAAGCAACTGTCGGAAGTCTACCGGAAACAACTTTACGAAAGAGAACTGTTGGAGCAAAAACGAGCAAGAAATGAAAATTTACTCAAACACTCATACGAACATCGAATCAAAAACTTGCAGAGACGATTAGATTCAAGATATGATGATATTCAACATTAATAAAAAATAATTTTTACAGTGAATGTTTGTATTACCACTCTGGCTTCCTTGGCCCAATCAAAAACGCAGCATCCCCTTCTTGGATGATACTGGAAGGTTTTGGATTTAGAAAGACATATTGGAAAGTTTTCCCACTGCTGCAAACCCTGTACAATCCAATGGTGATGCAGCTATAGCGAATTATTAGGTAAGAAAAAAGACTACCATATGGCAATCCAATCATTTTGTCAGGAAGTGCAATCTGAAAGAACAACCCCGGCTCGTGCTCATTCTTATCTGAATAGGGATCAGTGCCATTGAACAGAAACATCTACGTCAACTTGAATTACTTGAATCACCGAAAGTAGGTCATGTTCATAGTACGATTGGCACAAAACGGAATGGAACATGGATTGCGAAAACACATGTCCGCCAGCAAACGCTGGAATCAAGTTTTGCGATGGGAATTCAGTTACATCGCTTATTGCAGCCGCGCGGTAGGATTGTCTCGACCGCCCTATTAATTTCATATTCTGATCATGGATAAATTCAACAGTAATGAAGATTCTGGACTCGTTGGACAACGCCTGGATGTTTAATAGTGCTAATAGAGACGTTGAATCAGCAGATCTGTCCGTTACGCTTTCCGGCTGGGGGTCTGAGAATATTACTGCAGAATTTGCTCTGTCTATCCTGGTTTTTCGCAAATCCTTGCGCAAGAGCGGCGTCCCAACTATATGATAAATATTATTGTAATCACAAAGGACTTTCCAATCTTCTTCTTCGGGCGAGGAAGGGCAAAGGATAACAATCGGGCAACCAGGCTCCTTTTGGCGGAATGGAGCGACAAAATATGCAAGGTTGATGGGAAAAGTTGGATTTATACAGCAATAAACTACATGATTAGCTACAGTGTGCGGTAATGTTTTCCCTGGAATATACGCTGGAGAGTCGTTTCCTTCAAGCAGTGCTACTACCTCGTCCAGTTTAATGGCTGTTGACGTTGACGATCCGACGTTTGCCTTTGGTGTTTTAAGGTCATCTTCCGACGAGGAAAAGGATGATAAAGGTGTTCCAAAGATTTCTGCTGCTGTTGGTGCTTCCGACTCGAGCTTGTGCGTTCCAGATTGCTTATTAACGACGGTAAAGTCCTCTGTTTTCCCTTTCTTGAATTTCCCTGTAACCGAAGGTATCCTTTCCAACGACTCGGTATCACAGTATTGCAGTTCAAGGTTTGTTCTTGGTAGGAAATGACTAGACGAGTTTTCAAAATGATAGGTGGTTCGTTCTGGTGGCCAAAAGTTTTCATTTATTTCTACACTCAAGAGTTCATGTATTTGTAGATTTTCAATGATTTTAGTTGTGCGATCAGAGTCGGAAATCATATACAGCGTTTCTCCTCCTTTAAGCACCAGCTGGGTAGGGTTGAACAAAATGCGCTGGCTTGATCCAAACGTGCCAGTCTCGTCGGGATCAATGTCCAGACCGATAGCAAATGCCACCGCTTTTTGTTTCTGATAAAGGGGAATAATAATTTCTTCAAATCTTAAATTTGCGTATTCAGAGGACAGCTTGATTTCATACATTTCCATCATAGCACCTTCAAAGTATTCTCTAATCCACAGACCATCTTGAGAATCATTTGAAACGCCGATCGTGTCAGTACATATCGAGTTTGTCAGCAAATACATCAAATTACAAAATCCTGGGGCGAGACAGCTCTGAGCTGCCATTCCAAGCTTGAATTCATCTATGCAAAGCACATGGTCCGCTTTTATCAATTTCCGAAATACCTAATCCTTCTAGGTGGATCTTGTTTCTTGGTAATAGTATTTGAGCGTAAATTTTGATATTTTTGTTAAATTTCCGGATAGACTTGTTAAAAAAGTATTACCAAGCATCGCATTACGGTTTTTGCATCTTCCTCAACGGGGGATATATCGGAAATACGCGATGACAAAATGAAACTGGCACAAGCAACATCCGCTCTAGCTTTTTGCAACGATCTAAAGCTTATTGGCGAACCTTTGATATACTTTACTCTGTTGCTATATACTGGATCTGACAATAGCGCTAGCAATTCTTCATTTGGCTCATCTATTGCCATTAAAACGACAGTCATTATCATTGTACTATTTCCATGATCTGGAGAAAAGAATTCTCTCAAAAACCCTTTTAAAGCAACGACTTCCAAATTCCCAACCACTAAAACATGGCGAGTGTTTTCACTAAACTGATACGGCTTTGTGAATTTAGAAGAGTTTCTAATCATGGCCAGCAAATCTGATAATTGCGTCGGTATAAATATTGCCCCAATAATCATGACCCCAAGTGTAATGATTCTAGAGTACACATTGTCTGGTATAATTTGTGTGCTGAGGCCCGAGGTGGAACTAACCGCTACAATTAAATACAGTTGCCTATCGTGTAGAAAATATCAAAAAAGTTCAAATCGTAGTACTTTTGCACTTTGTAGAGGCAGATGTGTACCCAAGCAGTGACTGCAATCAAAGTATTAAAGATCGACAGCCCCAATAATATTGATTTTTGATTGATTATCGAAATACGCAAAAACGAGCTCTTCCGTGGCCTGAAACATCGAGATATCGTTGAATGAAGTCTCCAGAACCTAAATGGATACAAAAACACAACAACTCCGCCTGGATTATAAGCAGTTACCTTCCAAAAAGGTCCCCTCAGTATGAAACAGGTTGGAGAATACCACAAACACGGATAAACAAGAGATGATTGTCCATAGCGAAAATGCGCTCTTGATTTCTCTGGAAGGGTTGATTGTGATATATAACCGAGGTAGCCATTGAACAAATAATAATAGCGCAATGATGAAATCCATGGTTTGGTAAGATTCGCTTGGTGGTGGTGGAGCTGTTGGGGTTTCCTAGCATGAATTCCATTTACCCTCGGTCCTATCGAGAGTACTGTCAGTGTAATATATGAGCCGATGAAAATCATATTTAGTGCTGCATCCGTGATATCCCTGAATTACAAACAAAGTACCACCTGTATTATTCGAGAAATACCTGCATATAAGATAATATTACCTAATATTAAAGTAGACTACCTAGGATTACTATATAATTACCATATACTAAATGAAGATCTGTCCAGCCAGTATACCCATTCCAACCTCTTGTTCACCTCACTTGGAAATTCCAGGGCAGACGCTGTGCTATCTGTAAAATCTGATTCCTGCTCGTGCTCTGCAGGTAGTAGTGGCTGTCGCTCTCGTAGGCTCTGTTTTATTATACGTCTAGCAAACATGTAAGTTTCCTAGTATCAACCGTGGCTTAAAAGTAAACTGTCACGTGATTTGATGTGAGTGAAGATGATTGATGGAAAAATTGATTCTACTTTCATTATTTGATAAGATGTATACAAAAGACTTTTAAAGTAATAACTAATCAGTAGAATTTCGGACTCTATGTGAATCTATTGATGAGAATTCTCTTCTATTCGGATGACTAATTTCACAGTATACGTGACGATAATTCTTTTTTCAAGTAATGTGTGAATTAATTTTGCTAATTTAAATCATTATTTGTAAAGTACCAGAACGTTAGTAATTTAAACTTGATAGCCACACTTGACAATGGCTTGAAACAAATCCAGCCACACTTTCCTTTCAAAAATGAATGAAAACAAGACTTTTTGGATTAGATATAGCAACAACAGACCAGTTAAGATACACACCCACTTTCATTCAAATAATAACCCCAATCCTCTTTCGGATGTAGCTGATTTGGTCGAAGCCTACCACTCAATGCCAGGATCATTATTAGCGAATACTGATTTAGGATGTATAACTCTGCATATTGGTATCAACAAGAATTAATAATAGGCAATTTGGAAAGTGCTGCTCTTAAAGGGGGACTCCCACTATCTTTACTAACCTCTGGCAATACAGAAGACACAGCACTAATAATCAATGTCATCAATCAAAATGCATATAAAACACCATTGAAAAGAACAAAGTCCGCTATCAGCAGTGTTAGTAGAGGAAGCAATGGGACAGATCTAAATCAGCAATCTTTTAGGGATAGAGTTCTTGACAGAGATAACGGTTGTATGTTAACTGGCAAAGAAGATTTAGATTGTGATGCCTGCCATATTATTTCATATACTTATTTCCAAAAAAACAATTTGGTAGGTAAAGAAATTTTCGATACCATATTTCCTCCTAATAGCTGTGACAATCCTGAACATCGTGTGATGGACGTTCGTAATGGAATTCTTATGTGGTCTCGTCTTAATGCTCCATTTGATAAGCTTGATTTCACAATTATCAAAAGAGGAGATGAATATATAGTAGAAACGCTACAAGAACATGAATTTCCAGTGGCCAAAAAAAAGGCTGAAAAGAAATTACAACTAGAAATTATGAAATTGAATGGAAAGCGTTTCTCTTTTGATCCAGCTAAACGAAATGAATGGCCAGGAGAAAATTTTTTGAAATTCCACAACAAATGCTTTTATAAAAAGCGAGAGGAAGACAGAATAAAGGCTCAGGCTGAAGCTTTGGAAATGGAAGAGGATGATTCTGCTCAAACAATATCAGTGTTTGCTGAAACTAATATGAAGGTTAATAATTGGGATTTATCTAATGCTACAGCTGAAGATGTTAATAAAATCCCATCTAATTTCTTGTATATTAATATCAAATGATTCAGAGGTAGGATTGTTACAATATGTGCCTTACTCATCATTGTGATCAATCAAATAAATACTCTACGACTGAGGTAATGCTGTGCTGGTAACGAATATTCGAAAACTTTGAGATATTCATCTGCGACACATCTCAGCATAGTGATTGCATCAGCTCTTTCAAGATATCCGACATTAATTTGATAGTTTTTTGTGGTAAAGTCCAGACAGAAGCTGATTGGCCAAAATGAAAACATTTTGTGCTATCTTGATTGGTCAAAATCCATAACACTAGGGTCAAAAATTTCAACTTAATATGGCGAAACACAACGTCAATACAATTAATTCAATTGAGGACTACAACAAGCTTGACAAGTCCGGAATTTCAATTATCAACTTTTTTGCTTCGTTCCATGAACCATGCTTGCACATGAACACTGTATTTGAGGAAACTTCAAGAAATTTTCCAAAGCTGTCTTACTTTTTAGTAGATGCTGAGCAAGTAGAAGAATTAGCAATGGATTTTGAAATTGAAACTGTGCCGACATTTGTATTTTTAAAGGATGGAAAGGAAATTGAAAGGATTGAAGGTTCAAATGCACCACAATTGTCGGCTTTGGCTTCAAAATATCAAAACACTTCATTCACCACCGCTCCGGTTGTTTTGGATATGAAAGACAAGCTAAAGACGTTGACAAATTCTCACCCAGTTATGGTACGCTTCGCTAACATAGTTGTTCATGAAGGGAGTTCCATCTCAACCAAGGTGCGGGTTTTCAAGACAGACAGTTGAGCTATTGGATGGATTGAATATTGAATACGGATCTTTTGATATTGTAATTATTGCTAAAATAGTTGGCTGATGAGTCAGTCAGACAGGGATTGAAAGAATACTCGGATTGGCCAACATTCCCACAGAGTACTTTGTTGCTAATATGCAGTCTATGTCAATGGTGAATTCGTTGGCGGGCTTGATATCTTGAAAGAAATGATTGCTAGTGGTGAGTTCCAAAAGATGTTACCGGAAGAAGAGGATTTAAACACCAGACTAAAGAAATTAATCAATAGACACAAGATGGTGCTATTCATGAAGGTATTCCTTTGTTGATTATAGGGCGATCCTTCCACGCCAAAGTGCGGATTTTCGCGAGTGCTAGTAGGAATACTGCAGGATCAAGAGTGTGAATTTGACACTTTTGATATCTTGGAAGATGAAGAGGTGCGTCAAGGGTTAAAGGTCTATTCTGACTGGCCAACCTTCCCTCAATTATACGTCAATGGAGAATTGATTGGTGGATTAGATATCGTTAAAGAGCTCATCAACAATGGTGAATTTAAAGACTTGGTTTCTCAATAAACTTAATTCGCCTGTAGCAAGCTATTATCTGGATAATTCGCATCTTATCCCCTGTAATTCACCATCTATTAGCTATTCTAATAGTGTCCGCTGTAAATGCGCCATCAAATACGTGGAAATCTTCAAAAATGAAGAAAAAGGGTCAGAAGGAAATATTTGAAGAATTGATAAGGCAGCAAGCAAATAAATATTGCTTCGACTGCGGCAATAAAGTACAATTCACTAACTCTAGTCTCCCACTTTCGTAAATACAAGCTGCAATACCATTGTGTGCCAGGAATGCTCTGGAATACTGCGTGAATTCAATTTCCGCATCAAATCCATTTACAACTCGATTTTCACAGAGCAAGAATTGGAGAATATTAAAGGAGGAAACCAAAAAGCAATGGAGGTATACGGCCCAATGAAGGAGGAGAGGCGGTCGCATTTGGTGCGAACTCATATGAAATTGAGATATCAAAACATGGATTCGCAAAGTAAACTAAATCAGAAGAGCGGCTCTGCAAACGAACCAACTCTTTTTTCTCAATTTCCCGTCAAATCAGAACGAATTGACAATAGCGAGTTACGAAACCCAGTTCAAATGTTACGGTTTGGAAGTTACCGAAATTTACATTCGCATGATGCACCAGATTCTGCAGATTTAATCAATTTGCAGAAAGAGCCGCAATATAACTTCAGTATGCCGGTGCAAAAATCAACTGCTGTAGAACCGGTGCCGTTCATTCCACCGCCTAGATCCAATTCAATTGGAAATCCCTTGAAAGCAGTGGAATCGCCGTTGGATTTTGAATTTGCCCAACCTAAAGCTCAAAATATTGTAAAACCGGCAACACAGGTGGAAAAGAAAGAGGATCCGTATGCTGCATTCAAAGAATTTACCAATTCAAGCTCGATATTTGGTCAGTCATCTGTATCTAGCGCGGTAGATGTCAAACCCGAATACGACACTGATTTGTTTGCCACTATGCAAGCTAATCTGAACCCTCACCATACCAAGCCAGCTGAAGACTTGTTTCAGTTTGATAAAGTTCCAAAAACAGCTACTGCCGCACAAGGAAACGCAAACCAAACATTTAATAACGCATCAACCGGCAGCGTTAAAACCAATACTATTGATTTACTGGGAGACGATTTTGCTTTTGGTGCATCTACAACTGTACCAAAATCGCAGATTAAAGAGATTTCTACTCCATCCGCTGCAAATTTTGCTTCATTTGGAGCATTTCACACTGCATCCAATCCACAATTAGTTGAAACAGGGAATACAATGAACGTTGGACCTAGCCAAGTAGAAATTACCCATGTTTCCACTAAAGATATACAATTCTCATCAAATACTTCCCATTCAAACAAAGAAACGTTATCTTCTGGGTTTGCTGATTTCCAGTCTATTTCATTTGAATCGAATCCAAACAGAGTTGGAGATTGGGGTTCATCCAAAGTGGAGCCGGTGTCTGCTAATTTTACTGCGTTCCAAAGCGCAGAACCAGTAAAAAGCGCAAAGCTGCAGTTTGACAGCACACCATTTGATAATTTCCATGGCACAAACAATGATTTTGCTTCATTTTCAAATGATTTTCAATCTTCAGAAATATCAAGTGGTTTCCAGCAGTTTAGTATCCAAGATAATACCCAGCAAAAACCAACTTTGTCTGCCGATATGTTCATGAAACCAGCACAGACAAACTATGGCATATCCCCTGAAGAGTTTATGAAGCCCAGCTCGCCGGTAAGGGAATTCCAACCGCCTGTAGATGCATTGAACGCTGACTCGTTTGGATTCGATACCTCGTTTAGCCGCACATTACCTGGCGGTGATTTTATAAAACCGCAGTTTGATGGCCATGCTTTCCAACAGGAAACTACTGAATATAAACCAAAGCCTGTAACTTCGTTTGATTTACCATTTGAAGACACCTCTGCTGTCTGGGGCAGTCAATAAAGTATACTCGAGATATTTAATATGTTTCCCTTACCACTCCTATCACTAACTTTAAGCCGCGTTGCACTCGATATGCGTTGTGTGAACTGTCAAAATGTAAACAAATAATTTTTCAAAAATGAGTATCAGATCGCCCAGGAAAGAGTAAACTCAACCTAACCGAGATTTCCAGAGATATTCAATTCATCCAATGAAGATGTTCACTTGGAAGTTTCCAACGATATAGTTGACAGACCATCCAAAATATCTTCAAAATCACAACCCTCAATTGACTTTAAAAAAGTAGTGGATTTCTTTGACAGCCTCAAACCAATACAAGACCATGCGCATTTGCACATTACATTCTATTCACACATAACTGGAGTGAAGCACTTTACCAGTTTGAATAGTATGAACATAAAAACCAACGAGCTGCCAACTTTAGACGTGGTTTCGTCTCAGCCTTTTTGGATTGACGTTTCAAACCCAACCCATCAAGATATGCAAATCTTTGCAAATGCATTTGATATACATCAATTGACAATCGATGATATAATGGCCCCAGACACAAGACAAAAAGCAGACTCTCACCCGAAATACAATTACATTCTTGTAAAGAGTATAACTGAAGTCGACTACCAAGGAGATGTGAAGCCGATCCCCATTTCCATGGTAATCTACCACGAGTGTATTTTGACAGTATTCATAGTTAATTTAGTTTCACAAGGCTCCAAATAGCCATACCGCTCATGTCGCAAACCGGCTAGTGCAGGATCCAAACATTTCCGAATACCATTTACCAGACTATCTTTGCTACTTGTTTATCGACGATATAACAAGCAAGTACCTGCCTTACATTCGACAATTGGAGACTGAGGTCGATTCTATTGATGATTTGGTATTGATTTTAAAGGCAAATGATCAGAGCGACATGTTGAGCAGAATTAGTAAAGCAAGAAAACGGGTAATGAAACTGCAACGCTTGATCAATTCAAAGCCAGAGTTGATCAAGCTGATTGCAAACAGATTAAAAGCAACTACCACTGCAAGTATCATGCTGTATTTTGAAGACGTCTATGATCACGCTTATACGATGAAGCAAGATATCGCGCAGTTTGAAATGGGGTTGTCAAGGAGCCATTCTCACTACTTGGCTCAAATTAACATTGAAATTACTCAAGCGAGCAACAGAGGAAACGAAATATCTACCAATCTTACTACTTTAGCAAGTGTTCTGGTTCCGTATTTGGATATTTAAGTTAGGTTGAATATAATTACCGGTTTGTGGGGAATGAATGTCAAAGTGCCTGGCCAGGAACACGACGACCTGGCTTGGTTTGTAGGAATTGTGTTGGTAATGGTTTTGGTCTCGCTAATTTCTGGTGTTGCGTTAAAGAGGTTTTTAATGAATTGAATAAATGTTTATTTTGCAACGAATTCAGAAAGGTTCTTTAGCCATCTTTCGTATTCGTTTTGTTCCTTGAGAACGACATAGTCTGCGACAAAGTTGGACAATTCAGAATCGAATCCTCTTTCCTCAATGTACTTGTGGAAAGTTTCAATCAACTTTTCGTCCATTTCAGAAAAGCTTGGTCCTCCAAAGTCTCCTCTTCTAACCCAGTCAGCTTCAGCGGAACTGTCGTGAGCAACTGATTTGGACTTTAGATAAGTTACGTTTTCAATAAAGAAGGTTTCGTCTTGTGCAACAGCAGTGATTTCCAATGCACCGTCATGGTTATCCTTTTCGATAAGAATAGAAACTGTAACTGGGCTAATTGGTTCTTCTTCACTCTCAAATTCTTCAACAGCATCGGAAATAGCATCAGTTGAAAAAATAACGGAAATGTGTTCGTTTTCAAACTTTCTCTTCAACGAAACTTCACGTTGTCCTTCAGTGTCTTGAATCTACCATCAATAACAATATTACAGTCCAGATTCCCCTTGATTTGAAATCACGCAAAAAGTCTGGAGTTTCCTTATTTTCTAATTCGTATTTATGTTCTTCCGCAAGAGATTGTTGTAATTCTACGGCGACTATGGTTAACAAAGCGTACATTTGGAAGCGAATCTTAATTGAGAGAATGATGGCTTGAATGCGACTGAGCGAGCAACGACTGAAAGTGATCGAAACATGATTAAAATGAAAAAAAGAAAAAAAAGTTTAAAATTACAAGCTGCAGCTGGGATTATTTGTAAGCTAAACCTCGCGTTTAACCGTTATAACTTGGCAGTAGTATACATAAGGCACCGAGCGATATCAGCTATTTTAACTGATATTGTCGCTAAACATGATCAAATGTTCAAAACGGGATTTCACATCAGTATTAAAATTTTAGAGAATAATGGCCAGCTAAAAGAAGGATTGGTAAAAATACTGTGCAAGATTCATACTCGTAATTTAAGCAAAATGAAATATTCCATCTCAACGACAAAATACCCAAGATGGTTATTAAATAACAGGAAGTTCTAAAACGTATTGCATCAATATCAACGTTGCGGAATTGATACTGCTTGTCGTCTGAAACAATGATATGAAGCAAGGTATGAGTAGTTGCAAAGATTTTGGTCGGGATTCCAACCCCTTTGACTGCATCAACTTCAGCCAAAGCTTCCTCCATTATCCTTGGTACATTGAGAGAATAATCCTTATGAAAGACAAAACGAGCGACACCACCATAGATACGATGTCTCTCTTTAAGAGTTTCAATGGATAAATCTGGATAGCAGTAGCGCTGGCAAATCAGTAACTCGTCCAAATTCCAAACAGGAAAGTACCATTCTTTTGCCATTTTTTGCTTGACGAATTCCTTGTACCATTCTGAACGGGGGGAGGAAATAAACAATACCAAACAAGACGAAACCAGTGGTTCAGAACCTCGTCCATCAATAATGTAGAAACTATCTTGTTCTCTAACAACGAGGGCAGCTTCCAATTTTGAAAGTTCTGTAACGATTTGCCGTTGCAAGTCAAAGCATTTGTAGTCAGTGCCCATTTGATAAACAATTCGGTTTGGGTTAAAGGACAGGCTTTTCGTGGTAAAGTCCTTGACCAAGCGATGCAAGATGTAGACAAAAAATAGAGACTTTCCGATGCCAGGTGTCCCAGATATTGCAAATGATTCCATCCCACAACCAACTTGGCTCAAAAGCAAATCAAATACATCTTGATAGCACTTTCTAACGTATAACTTTTGAATTTTGTCCTGGGGATATGGAAGAAAGATATGATTCGGCGACTGTATGTATTCATCTACCAACTGAACGTTGGCAAACGACTTTAGCTGTGTAGTTAAATCACTGATTTCAACTCGTTGTCTTTTACGAGGGCGATCTGCAGTATCATCTGATGTTAGTAATGAGTAGAACCTAAAATAAAAAGGTCATTCTTGCTTGATTCTCTGGTAAGTGGTGGGAAAGTCCCGATAACTACACAAGAGCCTCCTTGGTTTCGTTTCTGGTAGTATTGGGGAGTCATTTCAGGAGTAATATCATCCAGGTCTGTAATAAGCCGGTCCTTGTTGCTGTTGGTGTAGAGTTGAATTAGAGCAGCAGCAGGAACAGCTTCTCCAAAGTCAGTTTTGATAGCACTCTTTACTCCACCAAGTCTGCTGATTCCAGTAATGTTAACTTCAGCAAAAAGAGTGCCATATTGAACATTGAGGTATAGGTCGTTTGTGTTCATTTTGTGAGAATAAAGGTTCAAAACACGAGATCTACACTCTCTTGCATAACATTCGTACCAATACCTGAAATATTTCACCGGTATTTTCAGACGTATTTGAACTCTATTCAAACTAGATAATTGAACAAAATAGTTATCACCGGTACTTTATTGTTAATAGTTGTGAGGACAGAAGGGGTGCGAGTGTTGGCAGTCTTATCGATATTCTTGACGGGAACCGAATCCATGAAGGATAAAGATCAAACAGTTATAACTTGGCAGTAGTAATCGTTTGTCTTTGGTGAGTGTGACTGTGACTAAATGTTTCCAAATTTAACATGAAGGAACAACCACACATGTCCACAGAACCACAGTTCCCAGTATCGTTGCTAAAAGCGCCAACTCAAGATTGTACTACTTGTTGTATATCCTGCTGCTGTTGTTCTTGTTCAGTTTATGGGCGAAATCAGCAAAAATTGGAAGGAAAAGACGACTGTTTAGTTGATGCATTCATGTACTGCATAGCATCTTATATAGGATGTGGGCCGTGCCTAGGTGCACATGGAAGAGGAAAGATTAGAGAAGCAGCAGGGATACCAGGGAATTTTTGTACAGACTGTCTGGTGCATTGCTGTTGTGTGCCCTGTGCATTTACCCAAGAGAAATTAGCACTGGAAAGCTTTTAACTGTACATATAATATAATATTTGCTAGATAGCTAATCTTCACCCGAGTCTTTGAGCACCAGTGATTACAGCAGCAGAAGGATAAACCCAGGAGTTGAATATCTTGCTATTTTCTTTATTGATTGACAGTTGATGGGGCTGCGTCATATGACTTGGGAAACTCTGAATTTTGACAAGACCATTTCTGAGAATATTGACACTGGAATTCGGATACAAAACTCGGAATAACTTGAATACCTTAGTCTTCATTGCGAGATTGCATTGAGCCAGTTTGAATTGATTAATTTCTATGACGGCACATCGTGAAACATCGTAGGCAGAACACCAAAGAGAATTCCGACTCGTGGCACCCATGAAGTGCCATATAAATATTTCGGAATGTCTCTAAACCCAAAAAATGGCTCAACAAGTATATGGTCAACAAGCTCAAATGATGGTTTCAAAGTCTCCAAACGGAGAATTTGCGGTTAGTGCTCTAGGTGCCCCAATGGAAGAAATGGGAACTTGTCTCTTATCTTGCTGCTGTCCATGTGTGGTTTACGGACAAAATCAACAAGCATTGAACAACAAGGATTCATGGTTTGTTGATTGCTTCATCTACTACTGTGCCGCACAATTCGGTTTCCACAGTTGCTTGGGATGTGTTGGAAGACAAAATATTAGAAGCCAACGCCAAATTAATGGAAGCTCTGTGAACGATTGTTGCATCCACTTCTGCTGCACTCCTTGCGCACTTACTCAAGAACGCATTGAATTGCAAAAGGCTGGCAAGCAATTCTAAATATATTATATTTCTCTGATTGTTTATAATTTCAGTGGAGACTTCAAATATTTATTTGTTGTTGTTGATTCATATGTTAAACATTGAGGTGGATAGGTATCCACCTTCATCTATATATAATGCACACATCATGATTTTTAACTTGTGAAAAATGTCTCAAGAATATGCCCAACAATCTCAAATGATGGTTTCAAAGTCTCCAAACGGAGAATTCGCGGTTGGCGCTCTAGGTGCTCCAATTGAAGATATGGGAACTTGTCTCTTATCTTGCTGCTGTCCATGTGTGGTTTACGGACAAAACCAACAAGCATTGAACAACAAGGATTCATGGTTTGGTGATTGCTTCATCTACTACTGTGCCGCACAATTTGGTTTCTATTCCTGCATTGGTTGCGTTGGAAGAGGTAATCTTAGAAACCAACGCCAAATTAATGGAAGCTCTATGAACGACTGTTGCATCCACTTCTGCTGCGTTCCTTGTGCGCTTACTCAAGAACGCATTGAATTGAAAAAGGCTGGAAAACAGTTCTAAATTTGAATATATTGCTCTTGTGTTTTTGACAGTTGAGAATTTCCAGATTCAATTCTTTCATGGAATCCTAATCAAATATTCGCAGGATTGTAACCAAAGGGAATGCAATTATTGACTCTGCACTAATATTGAGCAGATCCAACAAGTCATTGAAAATACAACTTTAAAAGTACGATATCAGTTTCTGGAAGATAGAACCAGTTGCTCGTAAAATCAATCACTTGATATTCAACACCTTCCTCGTTTACCATCTTCATAAACAAATCAAAAGTCTCCTGATTCCTTTTGGTTGAGCTGATGTAACAGACCTTTGAGTATTTTTTTATAGTTTGAAATAAAGGCGATATCAAGCAAGGGTTGAATACTACATCTGCACATACTGTTATATCTGGAATAAAATCTTGTAATTCTGGATTTTCCCAATCCAAATAATCTGCCATTGCTGTGCTACTATTTAATGCAATGTTTTCGTGCAATCTGTCTATGACTAATGGCGACACATCTGTCATCAGCACCTTGTTGTTTTTCGCAAGTGATATCCCCAATAGCCCTGTTCCTGATCCCAACTCCAGTATATTCTTTCCGCTTGACTCTACGCTCAATAAATACTCTGTTAGAAACAGGCTGGCACTCCAAGTACATAGTCCTGTTGTTCCCTGGGATACAAAAGCAATATTTTCTTTGAGGTATATCTGACGATTGTCGGGCAAATAAAACGTCTTTACATGTGTGTCATAATTGGTATTCAAGTACTCGGAAAGTAATTCGTAGAATTCATCCAGCAATTCGTATTCGCTTAGCCGCTTGATAATTTTGGCATTGTAAGAATCGTTCTGGTGCAGTTTAAATATTCCAAGCAATTCCTCTTGCTGTTCGTCGTTAAGCGGCCCGAATTGAATCAGCTTTATTGGCGCACATTGGCCAATTTGTCTTTTAAACAAGTCCCATCCCATGTTTTTTCAGAAAAAATGCTGAACCAGATTCCTGACGAGCTCTCTCTAATTTCACCATATTTGACCATAAAAGAATACCACCAGCTGCTATGGTCATTGCGGTCCAGTTTACCTCTAGTGCCGGTCATAAATCCTATTTATTATTTCCAAAACCTCAAATTAAACTCCACCAGTGATAATTCCAAAATAATGAAAGTGAAAAGTGGTTTGATTATCGACTGGGATTCTTTCGCAATGGAAGCATTCCATTATAGCCTTCTGCAAGAATTTAAACGAATTGATTTGGAAAAAGTATCGCTGCATACAAAATTGGATATTATTCAAATGCGAGCCAGCAAGGATAGTATCACAAGGATTTGGGATGAATTTTGTTGCATTATTTTGCAAAATATTGTCCACGAACCCTTTGACAGCAAATTATTGGCTTCGGTGTTCAGCAAAATGTGTAAAAACAAGTATGCAAAATCAGTAGAGTTCTTGCTTGGATATGTAGAACCAAGGAATTATGACCTACAGCGGGCCACAAGTGATAACAATATCGAAATTGTCACGATTTTGCTCAGAGATAGCAGGATAGATGCTGGCGATTTGAATAATCTAGCTCTCAGAGCAGCTAGCGAACTGGGAAATGCCGATATCGTTGAAATACTACTGCAAGACAAGAATGTAGAGCCTGCTGATGTGGATAATGCAGCAATACGAGTTGCGTGCATTTACGGAAATTTCAAAGTAGCAAGAATGCTATTACAAGATCCCAGGGTAGACCCTAGCAGCTGTGACAACGAAGCTATTCGGAAAACATCAAATATTGAAATCCTTGAAATGCTACTCAAAGATTCTCGGGCAGATCCTTCAGCGCGCAATAATGAAGCACTTGTTAATGCTTCCAGATATGGAAGAGCAGACATTGTTCAGTTGCTATTACAGGATAGCCAAGTGGATCCAACAATGAACAACTATGAAGCGCTTGTGGTTTCGCTGCAAGCAGGAGATTCTGCTACTACTCAGCTGCTGCTAGGGGACAAAAGGGTAGATCAGCAAATATTCAACAAAGCCAAGGAAGAGTATTACAGGATCCACAAAGATCGTTAAGCCAGGTTTTAATCCCTGACTTTTCCCTGATATTAATATAATCTATATTGTTTTGACATTATCCCACTTTAATCTAGCACTACCGCATGACAGTGTATTTGTTTGTTTACCGCGATCGACCCATCAGTCCAATGTTATGTTGATCAAACTGAAAAGCGGTTAAAGGCCAGATATTTAATTGATGAACGCGACATATTCCTCATTGGAGATACTATCATCTGAGCAGATCATGAACAGTCGGAGATAAACCAAGCCACCTTGAGTTACATGTAAGTTACGCGCGTTTGTTGTTAACTTTAGATAACAAACCAGTTGACTGCAGAATGGACATTCAACAAACAAAACAGTCTAGCTCGCGTAAACGGTCTGCTCCCGGCTCTCCGAATCCATCTACCTTCTTTGACCAAGTGTTAAAAATTGCAACAACATCAAAACCACAAAAAACACGAAAGTCCAAGGTCTCCAAGAAAGGCGAACAAGTATACCTATTCAAAAACAAATTGCATGCCCATCCACGTCCGGATTTATCCTACAACGAATTGATTATAGAAGCTATCAAGAAATCTGAAAACCAAATGGCATCCTTGCAAGAAATATACGATTACATTCAAGACACGTACGAGTTTTTCAAAGAATCCACTGTCGTAATAACTATTTAATAGTAGGCTTGGCAAAACTCCATAAGACACAACTTGTCTGTTCAGAAAATGTTTGTTCGCGTTCCCAGACCTCCAAATAATCCTGGAAAAGGTGGCTTATGGAAGCTCTCTGACTGGGCAGTAGAAAATGCTTCTCTTCAAAAGAAGCGCAAACCCGAAGATTCTACTGCAGTCAACTCGCCAACAGGAAACAGCGCGGGTGTAAAAATTGACAAGGAGAAATATGAAAATTTAGACACTCAACTGCTTGATTCAATCATTGGGTACAGCAATCAAGAGTACGGATATAAAGAATTACAGCACGTTAAAATTGAACACGCTCCGTTTGCTCCAGCAGCTGAATACCACCACTACATGCAGCACTATCCCCAAACGCAATCTTCAACAGGATTGATGGACACACTAGCCACAATCGCTTTAAATAACAACGGCCATGATTTTAATCACTGGCAATATCAAGAAATGTACCATCACCAAACTGCAGGCTTTACCTATGAACAGACACATGAACGCAAGCCTGAAAACAACAGCTTTGGTGTAATGTTGAATCCACTAGTTGGAGACAAGACTCTTTTGCAAGCAACTTTTAGCGAAAATTTGGAATAGAAGGCCATCTGATTATTGAATGTATAGACGAATAAATTATTATCGTTTGGGACAAGACCTGGGCTGGCCACGACCTTTGTGTTTCCTTTGATGTAATTTATGAGCAATCAGCTGAGATTTCCTTTTTGAGTGTCGCCAAAACTTTTTTTGTCAATCATGTTTGCAAAAGGTGCGCTAAATTAACAATTAGAATTTTTAAAGTTTGTTGATGCATCACCCTCACCATTTCACGCAGTAAAGGAGTGTACAGCCCGGCTAGTTTCAAACGGATTCAGTGAAATCAAAGAGTCAGATGTATGGAATTTGAAACCAAACGGAAAATACTTTTACACTAGAAATAAGAGTGCAATTGTCGCTTTTGCAGTAGGTGGGAAATACAAGCCTGGAAATGGGTTTTCTATTGTCGGTGCACATACTGATTCTCCTTGCTTCAAAGTTAAGCCAGTTAGCAAAATTGTAGAGTCCGGATACTTGCAAGTTGGAGTTGAGCTTTATGGTGGAGGTATTTGGCATTCTTGGTTTGATCGCGATTTGTCAGTTGCAGGAAAAGTTATCGTTGAAAAGAAGGACCAATTTGAACAGGTGCTTTTAAGGGTCGATGAGCCGATCCTTAGAATCCCCACACTAGCTATCCATTTAGACCGCACCGCTAACGATGCATTCACATTCAACAAAGAAGAACATCTTGTTCCAATTCTGGGACAAGTCAAGCAAGCGTATTACCTTGTTAATTTAGAATTGAAAACCAGCAGTCTCACCACCCTGAATTCTTGAATTTGATTGCAACCAAACTCGGCGTAACAGTTGAGCAAATTAAAGATTTTGAATTGTGCTTGTATGATACTCAACCTGCAGCGATTGGAGGAATCAACAACGAATTCATTCACTCTGCAAGATTAGATAATTTAATGATGTCCTTTTGCGGCCTTAATGGTTTGATCAATGCTACAGATTTAGAAAATGACGAAAATATCCGTGTTTGCGCACTATTTGATAATGAAGAGGTTGGAAGCACTACTGCACACGGTGCCGACAGCAACTTGATGGAAGTAACTCTAAAGAGATTGTCCAAGATCGGAAACCCTGCAGAGGCAAGTCGACTAGATTTTTAAAGAGCAGATCTAACTCTAGGAAGGTGTATTTGAAAGAGCCATGACAAAGTCTCTATTAATATCCGCTGATATGGCTCACGGAGTTCACCCAAATTACAAGAAAGTTCACGAAAAACAACATCAACCGATTTTAAACAACGGCGTAGTCATTAAACACAATGCAAATCAAAAGTATGCAACCACTTCAATCACTTGCTTGCTATTGAAAGAAGCTGCCAAAGTAGCCAACGTCAATCTCCAAGAATTTGTTGTTAGAAATGACTCTCCTTGTGGAAGTACTATTGGCCCAATGTTGAGCGCCAAGCTTGGATTAAGAACAATCGATGTAGGCAATCCGCAATGGTCTATGCACTCTGTTCGTGAAACTGCTGGAACAAAAGATGTTGGCGATGCAGTTCTACTATTCAAGGTAACTATTTGTTTACGCAGGCCTTTTACGAAAAGTTTTCCTCAATTCATAAAAAGTTGGCTGATCAATAAATCAGTTGTTTGTCACCTTACTTTTTTTATTGACATAAATGTTTATCTAAACAAAAACCAATGTTGGATTCCAAATATGCAGTCATCATATTCGCATCATTCGTAGGGTTAACGTTTCTCTTTGTAGCCCTATTTTGTTGCTTTTTGGGGAGATTGGAGGTCGACGTCTCGTATTTACACTCTGCACAAGTGGAACACAGCAAAGATATCAAAGAAACAAAGGAGCTGGAATCCGGAGAAAGTATAGTATAATAAAACATATATATTGCACTCTGGCATCTGGTGTTCATACCCCTTTAACCAGCTGTCTGTGCGTTCGAAGTAGCATGGTTGGTGACAGAAAAATCCTTTGAAAATATCGGGATGCCAACTGCATTGTTAGATCTCGAACCGCCAATATATTACAAGAGACCATCTCAGATCAACGTATTTCGAAAGAGATCTGCAAATACCACAGTGATCCTGAATGAAGACAACGTAACGCTGCTGTACACTGCGCACTTATTAAAGTCGCCAAAAGGGGAGATAATTCAGTTCTATTGGGGCACCGACAATATTAGAACTAAAATATCAGAGATCACACGGCTTGCGAACGGATCTCCCATCAGATATGCAGATTATTCGGGTTCATTCATGACCTCGCTTACAAAACAGAGATCCAAGATAACAGAATATACGTTTATAGGTCCAGATGGTCGGATGTACATTTGGGTTAATAACGCACTTGTAGAATATCGATCGCGTAAAACGGTCGCATATTTCAACAGTTCAAAAGTAAATTCACAGACAGACTCTGATTTGATATTTCAAGGATCTTTGGAAATTGCAGCTTGCGTTTCCAAAATGTTGAATTTAATCGTTGCTTCTCTTTTGGCAATAAAATATACTACCGAGCCTCATTCCACAAAGTAATCATGCCAGCAAACGTTATTTGTAGAATAAAAATTGTTGGTAGCTTCAACTGCTGCGTTCTTTGCCCACTGATCTATTTGAAAATTGCCAAACTATTCAATGGATTAGATTACTACATGTGAAGCCATATCCGAGTTATCTTGAAATTTCAAATCAATAACGCTATCACATCAATCTCACATGCGTTTTATTACTTTCTTCCCTTTACGTTGACAAGCAATCCGTGCTTCAAACCATAAGTAATGGAAGATACTGCATCCAATGGATGGTTTGGGACAATATCGAAATCAAACTTTTGAATCAACCTCAGAACAATAATTTTGGCTTCAATAATTGCGAGTTTTTGACCAATACACCTGATATTAATAGTGCTTACATATGTGGTCCATCCCCGAATGGCATATAAGCACCCTGTGCTTGTGCAGCAGGTTGGTTCCAGCGATCTGGGTTGAACTCCAGGGCATTAGAATAATTCTTTTCGCTGAGATGAATCCCTCTGAAGTTTAAAATAATCTGTTGTCCCTTCTTTATCTCATATCCTTTGATAGTGGTGTCTGCAATTGCAGTACGTAATACGTTGGGTGCTGCAGAGTGCAATCGTAAGGCTTCCTTGAAACAGCAATCAAGGTACCTTGTTAATACTATCCTTACTTTAATTTGGAAATAGTTTCAGCCAGATTTTCACTTTCAAAATCAACGTCCTTTACTTCATTGTACAGCTTGTTTCGAACGGTAGGGTTTTGAGATAGTTCCATAAACAAAAACGTCAATGAATTGGCAGTTGTCCTGGTATTAGTTTTCGCTTACTCATGCCCCGCAAAGAAGAATCCAATAAGTTCGCCATATACCTCTTCTTTGGTCATCACCTTCATTAACTTAAAGTACCCCTTTGTCTTGGGAAATCAAAAGTCTGTGTAGAACATCCATATCCCAGTTTTCTTGGGAAACCACCTTCTTCCTGATTTTGTCCAATCGTTCTTCGGCCAATTCATCCAAGAACTTGTAAATCGCTTGTTTGGCTTTAGCTACTTTTGGAGAAGTCAAATCGACACCAAGCAGTTTGTACAGCCAAGGATGTGTGCCAAACCTTAACGAAAATATATCTGTAGAGATCGCGTCCAAATCATCCCAGCTTCCATTGCTCTTACCATTCAATGATTGCACAGAGTTCATTCTACAATTAATGATAAATACGATTTTCCGAATGCTACTTTTCCACTACTGTTAGACCAGAATTACATAATATCTAACGTGATACATTTCAAGGCTATGTGAAGATCTGTTTGGACATTTAGGTCTGCTGCACAGCGATCGCTCAAAAATTGCTCAAATTCCAGCACGGATTCCCGAGATGCCTCAGCAGCATGTCGCAAATGAGTTGGGCCAAATGCAGGCTGTAACAGCTTTCTATGTTTCCTCCACAAGTCACTAGATGGAAGGAAAAACAACGCGTTGTCCAACAAACCCAACATTTTTGATCGCAATTCATTCCCTCTTTCAAAAGTATCTGTATCGGTCAAGATTCTTTTGGCTTCCTGAGCATCTGCCACGATCACCATATTCCCTGCCAGTCCATCGGTTTGCAAAATTGGGCCGTACTTTTTTACATTCTTTGCGTGATAATCGTGTATTTTGAATTTAAATAGATAGCTGTATTAGCGAGCCATACCTGTAAAAGTCAACATCGCCTACAATTGGCCAACCGCTTGGTCCTGGAATATCCGACCGCTTTTTCCCACTGTGAGTGTAGTAATACACTATGGAAGTAATAGCGGCAATATTTACCGCTATCAATAGCGCTTTTGGTTTGTTTTCGATGATACTCTGCACAAAGCTGGCCATTGGGAATGACGTGAACAAAGAAAGTGAATTAAATCAAAAATATAGATTTATTAAGAATTTAACGAACAGCGACACTACAGTTAATAAATAATCTTACATATCATCAATTTTCATGATCATTTTGACAGTTTCAGATGCAAGGGTAATTGCACTAGTAGAAACTAACAAAGGCTGAATAACGTTTTCTTCCAAGATATTGCTGATAGTGCCCTTACGCACATTAATTCCAGCAGTTATTTCTCCATTAGCGTGTCTGTTGCGTAATTCAGTAACAATTCTAATAGGATTGAGACCTGCATTTTCAGCCAAAGTATATGGAATAACTTCAAGAGCATTTGCAAATTCTTGGAAACAGTAAGCTTCCATTCCCTTTAAAGATTTAGCCAAATGTTGGAGTTTTTGGGAAATGTATACTTCAGGAGCACCTCCTCCAGCAATCAAAGCTCTCTTTTTAACTAAACAACGAATGACACATAAAGCATCGTGTAACGATCTTTCGGCTTCTTCCAAAACAAGCTGGTTTGCACCTCTAATCAAAACGCTGACGGACTTTCCTGCATTCTTTACCCCAGTGATCTGGACATATCTGGCACCCATGCTTGAAACTTCTTCAACCATATTTGCATATCCTAATTTATCTTCGGTAAAGGATTCAATATCAGCAATTGGTTTGCAGCCGGTAGACTAATTTAGAGGCAAACATACCTTGCAGATAAATTCAACTTCGTCACGTTCGATTTCCTTGATTGCCAAAATTTTCAATTTGGCCAAAAAATGCAGTGACAAGTCGTTTACAGCATCTCTGAGGATGGATTTTTGAATCAACAATACATTGCATCCGCTTTTCTTGATTTTTTTGCAGAGGTTCAATAAGTATTGACGTTCTTCCTTCAAAATTTTGTCCATTTGGCGATAATCATTCACAATGACTTGGTTGTCAATCTACATTAAAGATCTGCTACATCTGGCTTTGGAGGGGATAGTTGGAATTGGATCAAAGCGATCTTTGCCTTTTCCATTCTATTTGGACCACCACCGCTAGTAATAACATTTTGAGTTAACACCAATCCGTCAACCATGACCGTATCGTCGATAGTTCCACCCAGTTTGGTTACTAGACGAATATCTCTTAAATCCACATTAGTTGCGACTGTTGGATCTATAACTTTAAGGACTGAATCGACGGCGATAGGTGATAAAAGTGTAGAATATTGAGAAACAATCTTTGAGTTTAAAGATGTGGATGCTGCTCTCAATAAAGATTCTCTGTCAGTAAGATCAAGCTTGGTTGAGATCTCTTCCAAGTAATGAGAAGAGATTTCAGCAGCCCTGGTGAAAGACTCTGCAATGATAGTTGGGTGAATTCCTTGGTGGAGCAAACTTTCAGCAGCAGTCAATAAGCTTCCAGCCAATACTACAACTGAAGTAGTACCATCTCCAGCTTCAACATCTTGAGCGGCAGACAAATCAACCAACTACATTAGAAATCAAATACCATTTTAGCGGCTGGATGCATAACTGCCATATGCTTCAAGATAGTAGCACCATCGTTAGTAATAACGACTTCTCCTTTTCCAAATTGAATCTAGAATCATTGAAAAATGTACCATCTTGTCCATTCCTTTTGGTCCCAAACTAGTTCTGATCGCGTCCGCAACAGCTGGCATAAATTATAAAAATACCTTTGGCTGCAATAATATTACTTGATCGCACCTCCTTTGGCTTTTCTTTGTCTCTAAATTGAGTTTGTTTTGGTGCAGATGCTGTGGTCGCCATTAGATCTTTGAAGAAAAAAGAGAAAAATTCAAGCCAACACAAAATGATCTGCGAGTAATACAACAGCTGGCAATCTCATAATAGTAAAAATAAGAAAAATGAGGTGAAATTTCATTTATTTGCGACTTTATATATTAAGAACAACTCGGGCTATCGGCCGACCCGGGCCGGGTAGGATGCAACCGTCACAGTGGCTATAAAAAGGTTAACGGATTCCGCAGTTTACACCTCATTATGGAACAGTTTTGGGAAACAGTTATCAGCAGTCCAAAGACGACAGTATTTTCGACCATTATAGCTTACCTCACCTACAAATTCTTTAAGCAGTTCTTTTCACCACTGCGATCCATTCCTGGGCCGATATATCCGCCAATATTTGCAAGTTTTGAAGCTTTTACGTATGTGCGCCGTCGCAAAATCTATGCCTTCTTCGAGAACTACCTCGGTAGGTATGGGAAGATCTTTAAATTCCCTGGAGTAGCTGGCGAAGCTGTTGTAGTATCCGATGCAAAGGAAGCCAAGAGAATTTTGACTGAAACTACCAGTTTCACAAAAGTTGGTTTCGAGAGATTCAAGCAAATCGACTTGCTGGATTATGCCTTGTTTATTCTGCCATCGAATGACCTGTGGAAAAGACACCGAAAGTTGCTTCAACCTGCTTTTGGACCAACTCATCTTAGACATACTGCTGAAGTCTCACGAACTACCGTTTTGGAGCTTGAAGCTAAAATCAACTCAAAATTGGCAAACGGCAATGTCAAACTTAACATGCACTCGGTTTTATCTTGTACGACCTTGGATATTATGTAATGATAAGCTAATTTAGTGGAAAGGTAGCGTTTGGGCATTCAATGGGAGCGGTGGAAACTTTGGACGAGCGCAGTACTGGTAGCTGGGAAGATTTGGAAACAATCACCACCAAATTCCTTCCCTTTAGAATAGCTACTCCAAGAATACTGTGGAAAATATTGGGCATCAGCAATACAAACCGAGAATTTGTAAATGCTAAAAAGAATGTCGACAAACTGCTTACAGACCTAGCAAACGAAAGATTGGAAAAGATTGAAAACAAGCAAGTGGTTCAAGAGAGCTGGGATATGGATGTCCTACACCGCCTCTTAATATCACAGGATAACGGGGTAAAGTTCACGCTAATTTAGTTGATGAGCAAGGAAGAAGTATTTGGTGAGCTTGTTGGATTCTTTTTTGCCGGCCATGAGTATTTAACGACTAATAATAGAACCACTGCCAATACCTTGACCTTTGTTGTTTTGGAGCTCTGCAAGAACCCTCATATTGAAAAGAGACTCTTTGAGGAAGTCCAATCTATTGATTTTACAAATGACAATTTACTTGAACTCCTGCCCTCATTAAAGTACGCTCTATTAACCATAGGTTCTTGGATTACATCTTTAAAGAAGCGCAGAGACTCCATCCTGTCGTGCCTAGTTTAATGAGAGAAACTGCCGAAGACACTACAGTGCTTGGCCACTTTATTCCAAAGCAGACTCGAGTTGTAGTCAACATTAGAGGCATTCAGCACAGTAGTGAATATTACAAAGACCCGCTCCAATTTAATCCAGATAGATGGGAGAACCCTCCGGTTGTTGGTGCCTTCCTTCCATTTGGTGATGGCCCAAGAAACTGTATTGGACAAAAAATGGCTGTAATTGAAGCAAAGGTATGCTTTTATTAATTTAGATTATCCTCATTGGATTGATTCAAAAATTCACATTTGCACTTGATCCGGATTATCCGCTAGACCCAACCTTATCAATCACATATGGCCTCAAGTCTGGAATGATGGTGCATATCAGCAGAAGAAACTAAATTTCGTTATCGTGTATTAATAAAAGCATTTCCTAAATCTAGTTTTTTGCTGGTAAGCAGTTCTTTGTTGATATTCGAATTGGCGAGTTACCAAATTACTGGATGTTCATCAATTCTCTACAATAAATCACGTCGATTTGCCCCGTATTGTTTTGAATCCAACGTCATCCAATTTTCTCCTAAAATGATCCCTATCACTGTCCGGCCATTCACAGCAGTAAATATTATCCTCAGTGTAATTGGAGCACCGCTATCAGCCCTTCCGTTCATTGTATCATTCAGGAAAAAAATCGTGCCGAATATGCTATACTCGATATATCTCTGTATAATCAATACGTTGGGATGCATTTATGTGCTATTATACCAAGCAATGATCAACAAAGACAATGGAATATCACCAGGACTAGGGTGTACTCTTAATCAAATTATTGCGTATATAATCTGTGTATCAAATATCTCTGCGTTTACAATGATTGCTATTGATAGATTCCTGGTTGTAGTAAAACAAAAGATTCTTTCGCGCGGACTGGTACTATCAATCCTTGGAGGGATTTTTTGTCTTTCGATTGTGCTGGCTTGTGTGCCGGTGATGGTTGACAAGTCTATGATTATCCCTGAAGCATCGCTGTTGCAATGCACCCCAGCGTTTTGGTGGAGAGGAAATGCTGGAGTTACAGTCAGTTTCGTTATGGACATGACGGTTATTGTCCTTAGCGTCAATACTCTGATTGGATGCTATTTCACGGTGTGGACAAAGTATAGTAAAATAGTTAAACAGGTTTCGCTCAAATCAAAAACTCAACAGGACAAGGAAA
The DNA here is from genome assembly GCA_027603945.1 of Terramyces sp. JEL0728. Lineage (NCBI taxonomy): Eukaryota > Fungi > Chytridiomycota > Chytridiomycetes > Rhizophydiales > Terramycetaceae > Terramyces > Terramyces sp. JEL0728. Next base: position 42,105 of record JADIIU010000057.1, on the reverse strand, counting down.
AGAGTTTGTTGTATAGTTCAATAATCACTTGTTTCACCTTTATAGTACTCTGGACTCCATTTCTTCTAAAGGTAACAATGCGCTTACATTCAGATTTTTTATGAATTCATTGGTGGTGTGGATGCTCCAGATTGGGTTGACTTTATTTCATTTTTTTTTGTTGTTACCAGTTTGCCAGCTACTTCGTTATGCTCAATATTCTTGGACTATAGGTTTTATAATCTATACTGCGAATTATTTAATATTAGAACCACTGAAAGGAGTTCTAATTCCGTTTCTCATAGTAATTCCCAGCAGTAAGCACTGACTAATTCTAGTGTTTCAGCGAGAAGGGATTCCACTCACAGAGACTATTCGTAATAAAAACTATCTGTGGTCCCAGAATAATATCCATAAATTTGAATCATATTTTACCTTCACGTCATCAAAGCACTTACAAATGGCAGACGCGGTTGGGCCATTTACAATTACTCTGATCGTACTAAGCGCAATCGGAATACCGTTTTCAGCACTTCCAATCATAGTTACATTTAAAAAGTCTGTTGTACCAAACATGCTGTTTCCGATCTACCTTAGTATTGTAAACACGTCCGGCTGCCTGGTTGTAATGGCTATTGAAAGTATGGTCAACAAGGAAAACGGATTTGCAATGGGGAAAATAGCATGCATTATATGCCAGATGTTTGCGTTCATTATATGTATTTCAAATGCGTATACTTTTGCTCTTATTGCGGTTGAAAGGTATTTGACAGTGGTGAAGCAAATCACACTATCACGAAAAAGCATATTAAAGATCATACTTGGGATATTTGTTGGCTCTACTTGCCTTGCTGCGCTGCCATCACTCTGCACTCCGGGTGTAGTACTGCCGGAGGAATCGCAAATCCAATGCACACCAGCATTTTGGTTAAAATCTCCATGTGCTACATTTATATTTACATTAATCATGATACTACAAACAGTCAGCATAACAGTACTTGTTTATTGCTACTACCAAATATGGAACAAAATCAACCAAGCTATTAAAATGGTGTCTGCACAACACGCAGGAATGCAAATGAGAGAAAAAAGCGTAGTAAAAAGCTCATACATCACTTGTAATACATTTATCAACCTTTGGACACCTTATTTGATAAAGGTAACCGGTAATTAACAGTGATCCTGTATGAATATACTACGGGTGAAGATGTCAGCCCGGTTTTTGATTTTATTACTTTTGTGTGTGTAGTGATATGCTTTCCTGCAACTTCGCTGGTGACAATCTTTTTAGATTTCAGATTTTATTCCTTGTTTTGCGAGCACTTTGGCATCAAACAGCGCAAATCTGCGGATTTGGAACCAAAGGCAGTTCATGGAAACATTAGCAGGTAAGTGGCTCTTAATGTAGTATGATTTCATCCAGTAAGGACGTGAGGGAGATCTGAATGAACGGCTATGCTTTTATGGTGATTCTTGAACTATTGTAAGCCGAATCCATACGCAATTATCGACGCCAAACTACTAGTAAAAGATTTAAAGGTTGATTTTCAGTTGTCTCTTTCCATTAATAAGTCATCTACCTCGTGTCTCGAGCCTCACATGCACAGGTTCCAAGTGTTACAAGCGAATGGAAATCTGGGGGGTTGAGCAAGCGAATCGAAGCACATGATGTCCAACGGTTATCCCGCAAGCATATTTCAGATTGTCGCACCTTTCAGTAAGAAAATCGGCCCTTTTTCCCCGAAATTGCGTCTGGGGGTAAACTTGGCAGATGCAGGTAGAGCAGCCTTCAAATGCTGTGTCCGGTCTCTTCTTGAGCCAGCAAGATATACCAAGCAACCAATCCCAGGTTTTTTGGCGACAGACCCTAGTCAGCTGAGGTCTAGTGAAGACACATGACCCCAACCTAGTGAGCACGAATTTGGCTCTGAAATACTTTGGATTTATAGCTGGAAAAATTTGTGCCATTTGTTCGAATACCCCCATGAAGCCGTTTCAGCGTCTTATAGCTGGTGGATATTTGCCTCGGGTTTATAAAGTAATTTAGTTCAATGTCAGCCACACAAATCACAAGGTGATTCAGAAATCTTCTCTGTGCGGGGCCGATCTGCAACACCAAGCAATTATATTAAAATTGACTTATCTCTGTGCCTACTAACTCTCCTCGATTTCTACTGATTCCCTCCCATCTATCCTTGCAGATTTGAAATTGGTGTCATACGCTGTCACACAACGAGTCGGGATCCATGTCTTATATTCTTGAAAAACTCCTTACCATACCTAGGAATGAAGCAGAAGAGACCTTGGTGAGTTCATATTAACATGAGCGATTCTTGCAGGATACGAAAGAGAAAATGTGATCAGAAACAGCCCTGCACAACATGCGTCGAATGGTAATTACATTTAATCAAGGTGGAAGAAAACTGGAGAAGTAGGGCAGTGTACATTTGATCAGAAACCAATTCCAAGGTATTTAATTGATTTATATAAGAAAAGACGAAAAAACGACGGCTTTACTGCAGAAATTGGAATCAATAGAGCAGGCGCTGATGGCAGTAAAACAGGACGGAGTGATTATGCAAAAGAGCGGTGCAATCATTCAGAACCTATCCGAGGCATTCGAGGAATCATCTTTTATGATCAAAAATGATCCTCGATACCAAAAACAGCTGGAGCACAATGAAGTAAAGAAAGCAGCTTCAAATGCTTCATTTTCTCCAAACTCTGATTCTACAAAGAATTTACCCCACCTCGACTTTCCATTTAGTAAGTATTATTTCATTGTAGTAGCCAATTCTGAGATTTTCGATATCCCTGCATTTTCATCTCCACCACCTAATATGATCAAGGAATTACCTTATAATTTATACCAGCGACCCTATGAAGAAGAATTACTAATAGAATCTCATTTATTAGAGTTGAGCTACGTACTCTTCTCTGGAGCAGCTTCAAATTACAAGGGCTACAATAATATCCTCATAGCTAGGTTATCTCTTGTTAATGTAGAAACTGGGAGCTGTCTGAAAACCTCAGAAAGACGATGATGTTTCATGCTGTGTTCTACTCCAAACATCCCAATTTAATCCCGGGAAACCCTGTGCCGTCATTCTATGAAAAGCTGGCTTATGCCAGGAGATATCAGTATAACTACGAAATCGGAGCGCTAATACCCAACAAAGCCCATTCTAGTAAACAGATTATTGCAGATATACTTGCGTTAGTAGTGGAAGCGTATAACATGTTTACGATATTGGACCGGCCTGCTGGTATTCGTGCACTTAGTAAGTTTGTTTAATATCAGAAACTGCGTATTCTTTAATCACAACTCATTCAATATTAGACCCAGTGATTTTCCAGAATAGATTTGAAAAGCGCCACTTGACAATAGATGATATATCCTCACTACCGACTCAGGAGGATTTGCTGTCGCCCAATTCGTTCATGAACGATGCCGATAAGGCTCAGAGATTAACTGTGCTTGTGTCTCTGTTGCATGTTGATACAATGAATTCCATATCATCCAAAGATGCATTCATTTTAGACGAATCACTATTCCCTGACAACCCAACTTGGAATACAAATACAGTCCCTAGCCCACCAGTACCAATTCAAAAGAATTTCAAAGATTATGCAGCGTTTTCAATATGGGAGAATGGCCAATTTGATCATATGTTTAGCGAAATGAAGTACAAGTCGTTATCAGAGATGGACGACCCAAATGATACTTTTTCCCGATCATTTTTCCAAGTTAGATACGTTAAACTGCTGCGGAAAATAATTAGATTTAATAGATCCATTAATTTTGGAAACGTAAGGGAGAATTCGGAAAAAGCACTGAATTTGCATCAAGAAGTATTAATTTTCATTGAAAATCATATGCCTAGAAGTTCTTTTGTCTTTCCTCCTGGTACTGGGCCCACATTGCCGCCTAATGTTCACATGACTGGATGTCTAGACTTATTATCCCTGCTCCATCTCTCTGCTGCACAAATCAATCCTTCCCTGCTATTTTCCTTGGAAGCAAATCAGCCGTGCGTTTACACTTCTAGAGATATACTCTATGCTTGCTTAAAGAGACTAAAGGACATGGTTGATCAGGCACATTCGTACATTATTGATGGCCAAGCATTTTCAATTAGAATGGACTCTGGAATCCCATCTCCACTATTTTGCTCAACGACACTATCCAATCTCACATTTGCTATTTCAACAATCTGTTTAAATGTATTTCAAATACCCCCGGTTGATATCATCCTCTTGAAATCAGTGCTAAAAATAGTCAAAGATGTGATGTGTCCAATGTTCATGCAAATGGGTGCGGTGTGGCCAGTATCGAATCGCTATTCCTTGTACCTTAAAGATTTGCTTCAGCTGATGGAGACTAACAACCAGTATTCACCACAAGTAAGTCAATATCCAATGTAATAAATATAATTCTCATTAAAGTCTGCTTTCCCTAGAAATTATCACAGCGGTTACAGAGAAGGCTGCTAGAGTTGCTCAGGCATACTTGCTGACTGGTTCCAGCAACCGAGCAGTTATTAAGCGCGGATCTGTGTCAACTCAAACCTCTAGATAAACCAGCTTAGACTCTGAATTCAGTATGAACAATTCAACCCCACTGATCATATCGTTTGAATCAGCCTGATTTAGTAATTGTGGCACATCGAAATTTTTCCAGAGTCTGTTTCCCCTAAAAGTTGAATTAAATAATGAGGCCAAAGCGACCTTGCGATCATTGTAGGTTAAAGAAGAGAAAGTGCGATGGCCTGCAGCCCTGTTCCAGTACAATCTGAATTAACCCCAGCATGCGTCAATATTTGGAAAAGGACATTTGACAACAACCCTGCATGCACCTACGCTGCACCACCGTTAAGCAGGTTTGTATGGACTAACGGCAGAAAAGACGATAAAGTAGATTCATTATTGGAGAAGCTGGATATGATTGAAGCAGCGTTAATTGCTGTGAAGAGTGACGATAAAGTAATGGAAAAGAACGGAAGGGATATTGATGCACTATGTGATGCTTTTCAAGAAGCGGCAAAGATTATCAGCAGCAGCAGAAAGAACCAGGTGGTGGTTGCGAGCCAAACTACCCCAGAAGGATTGCTGGCCAAATATAATGCAGAGATATTCAACCCTGGTTTCAACCAGAGAAGGATAACGGAGGGACTGAATGACAGTAATAGCATATTAATCTAGCTCCTTCACCTAGCGATTCTACCCTGACTGAAACAGATATTATCAATTTTCAAAATGCATTCCAGTCTTCAATGGACACTTTCTTTACCAAAATACCGCAAATTACTGTTGGAAAGGAAATTGCCTCACATTTGTTGGAGTTGAGCTATGTTTTGTTTGCAGGCGGTAATGCGAATGCCAATGCGTATAATGATATAGTGGTTTGCAGGTATTAGCGTACTAACAAGGTCTATGGATTTATCGGAAAACTTGAAGAAGATATTAATGTTTCAAGCTATATTTTATTCAAAGCACCCGAATTTGATCCCAGGAAACCCGAACCCAACCTTTGAAGATCGCAAGATGTTGGCGAGACAATTTGACTATGATTTTGAAGCTAGAGGAACTAAAAACGAGATTTTGACTACTATGCAGGTTATTGATGACATACGAGCAATACTGTTGCACGCAGTGAACATGTTTTCCATTCAAGAAAAAAATGAAGGCATGAAAGCTATGAGTAATTGATGTTAATTTAGCAATTGCATTTTCTCTTCTTAAATCCAACAAGATCCTGGATGCCTCTATTTTTCAAAATCAGTTCCAATCAAATATCATGACTATTGACAGCATTACTTCGTACAGAGCGCAACCACCAGTCCTATTGATGACAGAAAACGAGCGTATTCAACGAGTATCCCTTCTGGCGCTGTTTTTGAATTTGGATACATACAGTTCTATCGCTACAGGACAAGGATTCCTGCTGGATGAATCGCTATTTCCAGAAGCCCCAATATATAATGGGAAATTTACTCCATATAACAAGTTTAGAAAAAACAAGTCTAATTTTGCCCTGAATTCGATATGGGAAAACACAGTGTACGACAATGTGTTTAACCAGATGAAGATTGACGCCATTACAAAATTGGAAATTGCACAAGAAAGTTTCTTTACTTCAATAACCCAAATCAGGTTTATTAAATTGATGCGAGATATCATTCGGTTTTCGCGCTCTACAAAATTCAATAGTGTGCAAGAAAATTCCGAAAAAGGGGTCCAGTTGCATGAATTTATACTTCGCCATTTGCTTACTATCACGCCCCCAGTCGAACTGGAAAGCTACATGTTTTTTGGGTCGTATCCTCAAAGATACTACCCGAACCCTCACTTTAGTCCATGCTTGGCATTATTTACACTACTCCATTTCTCCATTGCGCAATTCAATCCATTACTTTTATTTTCACTTCAGCTGGGGCAGCCCTGTGCTTACACTTCAAAAGATATTATATTCGCGTGCTTGAACGGTCAGAAACATGTAATTGACATGGCGCATTTCCCAAACATTCTGCCAACCCCTGCAGCAGTCGGGTTTGAATTGAATAACGAGATTCCTTCCCCGTTGTTTTGTTCTTCAACTGTGTGCAACCTCACTTTTACAATAACTTCAATCGCCCTCTCAGTATTCCAAATGGCTCCAGTCGACTTACAGCGCCTCAGTCAGGTAGTAAGCATGATAAATTCTTCAATTTATCCAGCAATGAGAAGAATTGGAATGATCTGGCCAATGGCGAATGATCTGTCCAGACAGTTGGAAGGCCTAATCCACATCGCAGAGTCTAGTATTTCTGCGAATTCATTTGGTTTTCGTTAAATATATTATATTAATTTTTAAAGAAATTTTTTTATCACAAATTTTATGCTCCTCTCACTCTTTCTTTCGATAGTTCAATGCATTCCAAACCAGCTGCTGGGAATGGATAAACAGAATACAGTCTCTAGCTTGGCTGAATTCTCCATATTCAGAAATCCAGCATTTCCGGAATACTCTCTTCGCGTAAAATATCCCAAACTATGCGACCCTACAGTAAAACAAATATCTGGATATGTGGACATTTCAGACGACAGACATGTATTCGTTTTTTCATGCAAGTATTACTTTTGGTTCTTTGAAAGCCGAGATAAACCACAAAGTGACCCAGTGGTGTTATGGTTGAATGGGGGTCCTGGGTGCAGCTCATTTACTGGGTTGCTAATGGAGCTTGGACCATGCAGAGTAGAAAAAGGTGGCAAGGATACATTTATTCATCCAAATTCATGGAATTCAAACGCCAATGTGCTTTTTTTGGATCAAGTAATACCTTGCTAATCCCAGCCTGTTGGGGTTGGATTCAGCTATTCAGATAGCCATGCTGACAGCACTACCGAAGAGATTTCGCAGGATGTTTTGGTGTTCTTGCAAACATTCTTTTATGCGTTTAAAGAATACAGCGCTTTGGGTTTCCATATAACTGGAGAATCTTATGCGGGCCACTATATCCCTGGTATCGCAAAAGCAATTTATGATTCAAACAAGCAAATACTCGCTTCGACTGGCAAAAAAGCCGACGGATATGTTAATTTGGTGTCCCTTGCAATTGGGAATGGGATTACAGACCCAATTATACAATATGGTAAATATGCAGACTTTGGGGAAGATAAAAAGTATGGGCCAATCTTTTCAAAAAAGACTGTAAAGAAAATGCGCAAGGCATATCCATTTTGCAAGCAGTTGATTGATGCTTGCTATCATTTCCAATCCAACTACACTTGTGTGCCAGCAACACAATATTGTAACGACCACATTACCAGCTACTTTGAAAAAACAGGATTGAACGACTATGATATCAGATTGCCACCAGGCGATACAACCTTTGACGATATGGGCCATGATTTGAACGTATGGCTAAACAATCCTACTATTCAAGCTGAACTGGGGGTAAATATCAAGAATAGAATAGGCTGTTCAGACAAAGTTGGGCATATGTTTGATTTGCAAGGGGACGAAATGCATAACCTTGCAAAAGATATTCCCACCTTGCTTGAAGATGGAATTAGAATATTAATTTATGCCGGAGATGCAGATTGGATTTGCAATTGGATTGGAAACAAAGCCTGGACACTTGAACTTGAATGGAATGGCAAATCAGAATTCAATGAAGCTAGAGATATCATGTGGAAATCAGAATTGACAGGCAAAAAAGCTGGAGAGTACAGGAGATTCGGAAACTTTGCATTTTTGCGGGTGTATGAAAGCAGCCATTTCGTTCCTCTTGACCAAGTAAATTGAATTAATAGTAGCCTGAGCATTCATTGGAATTTATCAACAAGTGGCTGGCAAATAAGGAAATCGCTGAATAAATGTTTATTGAATCAATTTCTTTATCATTGGTAAAAGAGCTTTGCTAATTGCGATAGCAGCCAATATTTTGAATGCTAGTCTCGCCTTCAAGTACATTTCAAACCAACCTGTTTGCTTTTCATATCTCTGTAGAGCCTCACTGTACGGTATTCTTGAAAAGCTGACCATTGTGTATAATGGTACAATAAAATCAGGAAATCTTCTATGCCAAAACGCTTCAAATTTCTTGCGAAGCAAGTACTTTGGGCTGATTACACCAGATCTCATTTCGATATAGTTTTGTTTCGCTAAATCGCAGATGGCATGAGCATCTTTCTTCCTAATCTCGGTATAGTCTGATAATATTGTCCCGATTTCAGCTTCAGTTGGTGCTCTGGATGATGAAACGTGCCTGTTGAACAGATCATTAAGCACAAGCAAATCTTCAAATCCACAGTTCATCCCTTGTCCGTAGAATGGAACCATAGCGTGTGCTGCATCGCCAACAATGACTGCCTTATTTTTATAATGATATGGATCGCACTTAACGGTCATCAACGTTCCATTTGGGTTTTTGAAATAGTCTTCAACCAGCAAATCTCTTCCAATTAAAGAAACGGCATCAGGGAAAGTAACATCAAAGAATGTCAACAGATCTTGAGGAGTCTTGATTGAGGCAAACTTTTCCTTTGGCATAAACAAGGTGACGGTAAATGATTTATCCAAGTTTGGCAATGCAATCATCATGAACCTAGATCAGGTTAATGTTTTACGTTTCGCGGGGCCAGATGTGTAGATGGTTTGAATCCATGGCATAGTCTCCACTCTTGGTTGGGGGCATATTCAATTCCACGTACAAGTGTCCAATATATTCTTGCGAGTAGTTTACACTAGGTTAAATGCTAGTACGTTGTTTGGCGAAGTAGCTGTTGCCTGACCTTGGAGAATGCACCGTCAGCACCGATAATCAAATCCGCATCATTAACAATAATCCTTTCCTTTTTGTCACTGAAATTAATCCAAAGTTACTTGACGAATGTGAGTTCACCAGTTTCAAAATCGCACCGTTCAACTCCAACTCCAAAATTTAATTTTACAAACGCATGCTTTTCGGCACAAGTCAGCAGCCTTTCATTCATCAGCTTACGATCCACAGAGTTGATACATTGGCCAAAGATTCCGTAGTTTTGGGTGTTGAATGAACCATCCAGAGCATGAATATACCTTCCTTTCATTGGAATGAGCGTAGGTACAATTTCATCGTCGACACCAGCACCTTTCAGCGCTTCAATTCCTCTTGTTGAAAGCGCAAGATTGATCGATCGTCCAGATGCATGCTTATCTTTACGGATATCTTGTTAATGAAAGTTACCTGGCCGTTTTTCATACATTTCAACAGTGTAGCCTTTGTTTGCAAAATACACTGTTGCTAGAGAGCCTACTAACCCACCACCAATCACTACTACCTTAAAATTCGAACATGCTGTTTCAACCATTTTTCAGATTTCAAGAAAGTTCCCCCACACATGATATAACAGGGAACCAACGAAAAAGGAAGGAGATGAATAAAAGTTACAAGGCGCCAATATGCTGTGACATGTAGGCAATGTGCGGTTTTAGCTACAAAAGGTAATTGGGCAATCTGGCATGAATCTGTTTATTTTTATTTGACTGCAGCACATTTCCGTATTTCAGACATTTGCTATAAGATACATGGACGGCCAAATTTGAAAGTATGGTTAATTTGTAATTGTGTTGGGTATATATTGGGATAGAATGACTAAGGAGCAATCGGATTCCTATACGGACGCCGGCATAAGTTCAACCAAGGTCATTTGATATTCTACAAGAGCAACTCCTAAATGATTTAAATTGATTTTGGGGATTGCGCTTCGCTGCCTTTCTCTTGATCTACCGGCGCTTCAATCCTTGTGTCAACTATATAATCAAATGGTGTATGATTAACTGAATACGCCATCAGCTTTTCCCCACAAGCGGCCAAGTCTTCTGGTTCAATATATAGCGAAAAATTAAGTGATTTCAACAATTCCAGTTCCAAACCATTTAATTCAACCACAGGCAGGCCGCCAACACCTACTATTAGCGAAAATTACGTGAAATATGGAGGTTGGTGTAAAAGATGTCTGACAGGAATTTAATTGAAATTAATGAAGCCGAGATAATAAGGCGGTGAATATTATATGAATCTAGTGTAATGGTCTTGGCTCCTTTCAAGGTAGTGTTTTCCAACTGCTGTGAAATGTCTGTAACTTGATCGTCTGTACCTTGAAAGATCAACCTGTTATTTGGTGATATCCGCTCTAAATAAATAAGTATTGCAAGAAAGCATTCTGTTCCACATGGCGCATATTTCAGGATTCTTGTAAGATACCCTAGAACATCTATCTGAGGAATTGTTTTTGCATGAAACCGAGTAACACGTCTTGCTGCAGGTGGTCGCCTATCATTTATGGTGGTGATATGTGTCAAATAATTTGCCAAGAGTCTAATAGTGTCTGATGGCGGCGATTTCAGGTCAAATTTCATCAAAAAAAAGAAAAAACGCCAGGGCATTTAACCATGCGATGAATGTGAAATCTCCAGAATTGTTCTGATTTGGCCCAGCTAGATCTTGGGTTTGAACGAAACTGCTATACAGGCCACTGTAAAATGTAAATACCACAAGTGGAAAACAGGAAGCCCAAAAATTTATTTAAGCATTATCCAAGTGCTCTTGAATCTTTTGTCTGATTTCAATTAGTCCTTCCATCTTTACTCGCATAATTTCATCTAGTTCGCGTACATAATTATCGAACGAAATATACATGTTGTTTCTATCTGACGAGTTCTTGCCCATCTTCATTGTCAAATTTACTAATAATTTAGTTTCTTGCTTTCCATGTTCAGTGGATTCCCTGATATGATTGCGGTGCAGTTTAATAAGATCGTCAATGATGTTGTCATGGGGAGCAGTTGTCATACCTTTGGGGGCTAGTGGCTCTTTGACTGGGCTTTTTCTTTGTTGAGAAAGCAATGACGGCCTTGAGGTTTGACGGGCTAAGGATGACCTTTTGTGGTGTAATTCATCTTGGCTATCATCTTCCATTTGCTGGTCGTCAGTAAGAGACTCGTTTGGAAACTCTTCATCGATTAATAATCCATCGTCCTCATCTTCCATGTATTCCTCATTGTCATCGTCCACCAATGGCTCCATATCCTCGTCATCGTCATATTCAGTAGATCCTTTGAGTTCCTTAACACTGGGATAAATATATAATTACCGATCAGCATACCTCAAGGTATTCAGCGAGTGTTCGCTGTTGGGCATGTTTGGTGTGATAGTGGCGATCATGCATGTGCGAGAATTGCCAATGAAAGAATCCTTTAATACCTGTGTAAGTTTACTTTGTCTGAATGGAGTATGGCGAGAATCTTGATCTAGTGCTCTAATGCATTCTTTTAGAGCCAAAAGACTCTTGTTAATTTCCGACCCTTCCATTCTACATTAATCAGCATGGACCTGGTCTGTTTATCTGTTTCGCCACGGTCTGCACCTCTTTCACTTCCGGCCAGGTCAATGAAACTCAACTTGCTGTGTATTTTTTTTGTTTTCTTGTTCTTTAGTACCAGCTGGAAAATAGCATGAGATCTTGAAGAATCAGAGTTGGCTCCAGTTGCCCCTACAATTAACGGCACTCACCAGTGGATCGTGTACCATTACCGCTTTCAAAAATTTGCATTAGTCTGTCAACATTGTCAACTTCATATTCTTGTATACCTTTGATAATTACTTGCTGTTTTCCGTCCTCCCTTGCAAATAGCTTTTTGCGGTTTCCCAATAAATCATACAGGTGCCCTTGATAGATTTCATAAAATGATACCCATGCTGACAAATTGGAGTATTGTGGCTGCTTCAAAAGAGAAAAAATATCTCTCCCTGCCAGTACATAGAGACCGTTTTGTGGATCTAGCATGGTGAAGGTCTTGCCACTGCCTGTTTGGCCACTAATATTAGGTATTCATTTACTAGGCGAAACAGGTGGCCTTTCCGCCTTCAAATATATATTCTACCAAAGGAAGCGCTGTGCGTTTGTATACTTCTTCGTTAGTAGCATCCTGGTCAAACGCTTCATCAAAAACAAATTCATGATTTTCCACGTATTTTGTCAAATCAACTTTGACTCTTCATTTAATTGGTAATTACTTTGGTTCCAAAATGGTAATGGTTCTACGTCCGGTTACCTTGGCAATATCCGAATCCCCACGTTTGGCTTCCTTCTTACTTAATGGTCTTTTTCTGACACACACCCTAATACGATCAGTTAAATCATTCTTTGATGCTGTTTGCGACTTTTGTATAGCTCCTGTAAATGCGACTGGAACTCCATAGGCGTTTAAGTTTGACCTGCTTTGCTTTGGCGAAGAGGCAATGCTTAAACCTTTTTTTATTTGCCTCTTAAATTGTGGGGGAGAATCATCCTGATCGTCATCTGTATCCATTATTGAAGATCGGTGTGTCCGTTCATATAAACTACTTTTATTTGTATCATCAAAGGAGTGTGAACTTTCACGCGTTGGAATGCCGCTGTTTGATCCAATACTGATTTGTGATGAACCTAATATCCCCGCACCTATTTTTGGCATTTGAAATCTAGATTTAATTGGCACTGCTGCTGATTTTTTGGTTCCGTCTCCTGAAAAATCAGCTATAATTAGATAACCATCACATTTCAAAGTTTGGATTAGCTGAAAGCTATGGTTAGTAGAAATATACAGTCCTATAGTTAGAAACCAATTTACGCTTGCGATCTTCCATGCTGTTCACTCCAACCACTCCATAATCTTGCATGGTTAGCTGCATCAGCGATTCGACTGACCGGACCCCGTATGCAGTGAGACTGCTATAATACGCATCTGTGTCAAATAACAGATACCTAGCTCGGCTTGTCTTAGAGTTTCTAAAAACAGTGATGCCATTTCTTGTCCAAGATGTGTGAACTTGAAAAAAAAAGCTTACGTCAATGGCAATTAGTAGCCATGCCCAAAGCTCCGACTGGCTTGACATTGAGGTTGGCAATAGAGGATTGCTCCTGGATAGGGCTGAGCAGCACTCCTTCAAGTAAAATAGCCAGGATTCAAACACAATTCATATATATTTAAAAACAATCTAATATCTCCTTTTGAAATTAATAACCATATTTGCGCGGCGATCTCTTTCCCAGTCTTCCCATTTACGAAGAGGAATCTGTTCTTGAGTAACTTGAACTGCATCGGCTTCACCGTGCCCACCTTTCTTTTCCCCATCAACTTTACGAGTATCACCCCATGAAAAGTCGTCAAAGTGCCAGAAAGCGTACGAAGGGAGCACAAAGTTCCAGATTGGTAGCGCCAATAGGTAAACTAATAGCCAATATATATAAATTACTCTTTTGGTTGTGAATAAGATGAGTATCGCTGGAAGACCAAGAATTGCAGCCAACAACAAGAGAGGAAGAATTTGCGGGTTTCCAACGAAGGCTTCGACAACCAAATAACTACAATTAGGGAAAACTTACATAGTAAAGCAAATAGCAGCAGGTAAAGTAACAGTTCCGACCAACTCCAAAAAGATAACAAACTGCATAGAGAAACAAAAGATACCACACAATTCGTTAACTAAAATAAGTTCCAACAAGTTATGAATAGTAGAGTTGATCCATCTTCTACGTTGAGACACTAGAACCCAGAAAGTATCTGGCACAGTGGTTTTGCAGTAAGCACGAGGGACGAAAATCAACTTTCTCCTTGGGAAAGCCCTGAGCATTAGCGTTGTGAGGAAACGATCTTCACCAAGTAGCAAAAGGTTCTTCTTGTGAAGAGTATCAACAACAGTCTGGGAATAGGTACTGATAATTTCAGGCGCGCAGATAATAGGGATCCAAGTATCATCTTTTTTGGTTTTGATTCTGTACATGCAGAAGCAGCCAGGCAAACAAGTGACACCACCAAATAGGGATTCAAACCCTTTGGTTAAGTGGTGTGAAAGATAGTATTCAAACACCTGAATTCTGGTGACCCAAGAGTCGGTTTTGTTGCCAATACGGGTTTCACCGCACAGCCCCATCACAGAAGGATCTCTAACCATACAAGCAACCATTCTGGCTAAAGAATCAGGCGCCACTTTCGTATCAGCATCCACCATCAAAATAATTTCGAACGCATCAGGGGTAACGCCCATAAGATAGTGCATCTTTTGGAACAAATCGTATTCAAGGGGACACATTCTTTCGTTGAATGTAATGTTTTGCAAGAATCGCATCAAAATCATTTGAGAATCTCTCTTTCCTCTGTTTCCAGGCTTTACGATTTCATCTGGAGCGCCAACCTTGACAACCAAGATAGTAGGAACACTTCTGTCTTCATAGTTATACCAAGCCACATAAACCTTTGCATAGTTCAATTGCTTAGAGCCGTCGGCAACAGCCCTGTAAGATAGTTCGACAGGATCTCTCCAGTTTGGATCGATTTCCAATAGCGACAAGATAATATCAGGGGTTGATCTTTCATTACCAGAGCCTTTGATAATACCATCAGCAATAATCAATAATAGTTTCTTGTCTTCGTTGTAGTCTGTTGCAGCAAGAGAGTCAAAAGTCATTTTAAGTCCTTCTTCATCTTCAGAGTAGCAAGTAACCAGCAGGAGAGTGTGAACTTCGGAACCATAAGTAGATTTAGATTTTCTTTGGGAACTTCTACGAGCAAGTGACCCTTGTCCAGTAATAGTTCCTTGAGGGACCAATAATGTTTCTTTAACAAACAAATTGCCATCCACATCATTCATGGTGATGGGGAAATTGCCGCTAATAAGCTCGGATTTTCTGTTAGGAGCGTTACGCTTTCTTAGCCCCTTTTCGGTGTTGACAAGTTTGCCAAGCTGATGAGAGATAAACCATTGGAAATATATAGCAAAAAAGAACTTGATGAGGACCAGTCCCAGTACAATAATTAGGGAAACTAATAAAATACCTTGAGAGGCCCAGCAACCTGCAGTATTTTGCTCCAATCTGCCAACGACAAAGATTTGGGCCAAACAGTCTCCAATAGCCGGCCCATCAGCAGACTGCAAAGCAAAGTATTTCGTAGCATCTGTTCCAATGTAGGTTTTAATTATGTTATCATAATTTGGTCCAAACATTGCCACGCCGTTTTTCAAATAAGTAGTCATATCCAGCACCGCATTATTGTAAACAATCAAATTTGGATAGGAGCCAATTTCACTCCAAGTATAAAATACTGGCCCAATATAAATTGTATTCAAGATACTGGATACTGTATCCCAATCATGGCAATGAACCATTGAGGAGAAATTTGCAGTTTTGCAAGTAAGGGAATAGTTGCCTTGAAGGTATTTCTGGCAGGTATCAGACATGCTTCTTGGGAAATATGGCGACAAATCATTTTTAACAGAAGCGTTGATTTGGTTTTCCATACCAGGATTGGCTTTAAAGTATGGAATTGAAGCGTGGGCATCCAAAATTCCAGTAAAATCGTAGACGATACCATGGATAATATTATAGTGATCGGATTTCAAGAAAATAGCCGGCTTCTTTGCAAACTCTTGAATATTCGAATATGAGAAAGCGAATTTGTCTGGTGTACAAATGGCATTGTTCAAACCAAAAGTAAAGAAACCCAAGGCAACCATCAGCACTCCGCAAATAAAACAAAGGGCGACTTTTTCTCTCCATGCTTGTTGCACTGCAGGAGAATGCATTTTCCAGCAAAATGATAAACACACTCCAGGGAAACAGCAAGTTACAATCCAGGAGAAAATCATCCAAGGACTGGATTTAGCATCTTGCTCTTGTGCCAAAATATTTCTTTGTCTCGGTGTAGTCATTCCAGTAGACCGTTCTGGTCTACTCAAAGACCTTGCTGAAGTTAGACCGTGGTCTGGAGGGATTGCCAGAGTCGGTCTCTCCTGTCGCAACACTACAGGGTCTTGAGAAATCCAATCGTTACCACCTATCGTATCCTGACTGACGTTCTGCTGCATTTTTGAAATGTGTGATTAGAAAAAAAAGTGGAGAGTGGAGTGGTTCAGTAAGGAATTGTTTACGAGTAAACAAAAAATAGGATATCTCTCCTACTAGGTGGCGACAATGTACCAATAAGAAATCTGGACCAGCTCAGATTAACTGTACTTGCACTGGGAAGGGTAATTTACTGGAAAATTGGGATTCGGCGTCTGAGAATAAGCTTTAGCTCGGCTCTATCACAAACTACAACTAACTAGCCAATCTCCATCTGGTTTGATTTGTTATTCACCATGGGAGCAATATTCTTTATTTCTCTAATTATGTGGCTGGATCCATCCTTATTTTTTGAAAATGGAAATATATTTAGGCAATGGATATCCACTAGCTAGCTTTGCTTTCCTATCGGTTCTACTACTGTATTTGAACTACTGTTTGTTGATTATTACCATATATATGCCTCAATTTCAGAGATTTTAGGCTTGGTTTCGGCAGTGTGAATTATGCAAACTCTGGTCACGTGAAATCACATTCTTTTTAGTTTCCTCTGGATTAATAGACTCTGCGAAGAGAAAACCAAGATCCGCGTCTGCGGTTGGCCAGCCAATACATTGGCGAAGGCTTTTTCGCCATAGCCTATCAAACTTGGATCGTGTGGTAATGATGTCAATGAATGTTTGTTTACCAAGCGCTGATATAAATACAGTAAATTCTCCATGTAATAGCATGCTCTCAATCGTAATCGCCTCTCTTCTTGCTCTTGTCCAAGCTGACACCTTGAACATCATTGCTACCAACCACTATCTGCCAAACGGATGGGAAGTCTTTGATAGTTCCAAAAAACACCAGCTTATTATGCAAAACGATTGCAATTTGGTTTTGTACTCTGGAAGCAAGCCAATCTGGACTTCTCACACGTACATTGGTATTCATGATGGACAGCATAATTGCGACAACTCTATTGCAAAAATGCAGACTGATGGAAATTTCGTTGTTTACGATGGCAATGGCCATGCTCTTTGGGCAACTGGAACCCACGGCTCCAACTTTTATGCTATTGTTCAAGATGATGGAAATTTTGTAATTTATGATCCTACTAATGAAAAAGCAGTTTGGGCGTCTGGAACCCATGGACAATTGAAGATTTAATAAAGATCTTTAGTTGCCAATCTTGAAATTCCAGCCTATCAAGAAAACGTTGCAGACAGATGCCGGAATTTGTACTGAAGCTAATGGTTGAATAGTGCCCACTTTCATTGGCGCCTTAGCATTCCAGCGATGGGAATTCAATTTGAATTCTATCAGTGAATACTTGGTGAATCAATTAAAAATACCATCATATAAAGGGGGATATTGACAGAATAGGAAGGAAAAGCATGTGCGAGGTCCTCATATACACATCATCTGATCGCTTTCTCTTTATTGCTACCATTTTTGGATCCTTTTGCGAAAATTCGGCACCAGCCTAATCTCACTTGAGATTCCACACTCGCTACTCATTTATGATTGTGATTGTAGGGTTTCTAGCTAGCTTGACTGCCTCGCACTCCAACTAACAAAAAATCGCGTAATCCGTGCAAAGACTCGGTTGGATGCATTTCCTTTTCCTTTGTACCAATTACAACTCAAGGAGCTCCTTTGGAAAACTCGGCTTGAATCAGGAATCGTCTTTTACAATGTTCGTCTTTCCCAATCTTGGAAATCACGTGACTGTGCTTGAATGCAGTTTTCGGTACATACACCTATAAATACCAGTAAGAGCTCGAGATTGCCAACATGCTCTCACTTTTAATCGCTCCTGCTCTTGCTCTCGTCAAAACCGCAAACTCTTTAAACACCCTTGCTTCCAACTCCTACCTTCCAAACGGGTATGAAATCTATGATTCCAGCCAAAAGCATATTCTTATTATGCAAAATGACTGTAACTTGGTCTTGTACTCTAGCGGAGCTGCAACCTGGGCTTCAGGCACCTACCACGGTGCTCATGACGGCCAACACAAGTGTGATGGTGCTACTGCTGCCATGCAATCTGACGGAAACTTTGTCGTTTACGACGGCAACAACCACGCTCTTTGGGCTACCGGTACCTTTGGTGCCAATTTCTATGCAGTCATGCAAGATGATGGAAATCTTGTCATCTACAACCCAGCTACTGAAGCTGCTGTTTGGGCTTCTGGCACCAATGGAAGATTGCAACCACAAACCTAAGGTAGACCTCTAGATGGAAAAACTCATACAAATAAAGATAGACGTCTTTAAAATTACTTTTCTCAAAGATTTATTTGCGAATAGCTTTCAATACATTTTCAATGTTGGCCTTCAGCTGTTTGTTGCTGGAGCTGGATTGTGCGAACCAGGATGTGTCGAAATTACGCAGCCTACCGTCAGAAAACAACTACTTTTCTAAAAGCTGCGCAGCTTCGTCAATATCTAAACGAGAATACTTTTTCGCTTTAATGTTTGTATTTAGGATGTCTTCGTATCTCTCTGACTTTCCGTATGCAATCAACTAGGATTAATGGCTCGTACTTGTTTCAATTCCGTAAATGCATCCTGAACCACATTATCCTGTAACTTTTTGCATGCGCTATCCAAAAATAGCACATCTCATTAGCAAAAAAGTACCGTATTCAATGGTTTCCAGAGCGGACAATGTTAAATGATGCAGATTTGGATTTAAAATCATTCCCTTGATCGTTACAGATAAATAATCAAATGTTTCCAGGTAAATGAACCCTTTAGGCTTTGGAGGAAGATCGGCCAAAGTAGAACTCATAACTGTATTCAAGTAGCCAATCAAGTCGTTCAGGAATGGCGATGCCTGTCTTCTAGGTGTATTGGATTCCCATTCGTATTCAATGAGATCCAAGAAACTTGCGCATTTACTTTGAATAATGGAAAGGATCCTCTTTTCCGCTACACCCTTGGTTTCTGCAAATGATCTTGCCGAGGACAGAGTCACACGAATATTTCGTGAAGAATATCTACATTAGACACTGTTACTTTCTCTCCTGTAGCATATCTTCAAATTGAGTGCAAGCTGAGGCGAAAAACTGTACATTTATCATTAATTGGTGCACAACAGAGATTCCTGACGACTCAATTTTTTCATGATATGCTGAATTTAGATTTAGTAACAAATTTTCCATAGTTTTCTTCATGAGGTCATCAATTTCATGGCTCTGCTGTGAAAACCCATCAGCAAACTTGTAAAATCCAATAATCAGCTCCTTAATGTATCTACAAGTTTGCGGAAACCCTTTGGAAAATGGCAGTATTTTAGGGAAACTATCGTTAATGAGATATCACATGTCCTTTCTATAAGAGGTTGCAGGGTTGAGAATTTCATCAGGAATTTCGAATGCCGACATTATTTCATCCAGTTCATCGACATCCTTTATTACCATTGGACTGTAATCATCCTCTTCATTTATTGTCTGCTTAAAAAGGATTTACTTGCATAATTAGGACAGTGCACTTTGATTTCATCAAGTCGGCATATTGGTCCAGCAATGAGACCATCAGATCAGACAAGCTGGTAACAGTGTATCCATAAATCTCCATAGTTTGGATAAATGAGTTGACTAGCATCTTGATGGACAAGTATAGATCAGGGTTAGTACACTCCATAAACGCCTGGTACAAGTTTGCGTTCATTTTGTTGGCAGCGTTCAACCACAAGGTTTCTACACTATTTTTCGATCTGAAATCCACAGTAGTTGCAATAACCGTTGCTTCGATAACAAAGAACCCTGTAATCTCTTGGATATATCTTTCTAGTCCTGCTAAATTCCCGGATTTTAATGATGCAATTGGAGATGTAAGGATGACCTCTGATTGTAGCTATTTTAGTAGATTAATACTTTACGACTTTCGTCAAACTCGAGTTTGAGCTGAACTCGCTTTCCGAGGACATCATGTATGTGTATGCACTGCAACAGTGGAGTAAAGTCTAATTGGGATGACTCTGTGTCAATATTGGACACTGAATTAACAAAAAGTACTGTCGTATTCTTCATTCATTGCCATATCTATTGAAGCACTCATGTTGGAGCTTTTCGCTGACAGCAAAGACCCTTTTGAATTTAAAATCTCGTTTGCTTTCTCCTGCCTCATGTTTGTCAAATCCAGAGCCAGTTTCCCGATTTTTATCGCTCCATCTTTAACCCTTTGGTTAAAATCAACTACATGGTAAACCAGTCTTTTAGATCGTACAATACAGCCTCTCTAATTGCATCTTGAACCTGAGGCAACCAAGAAACTAAATCAGCAAAGGATACCGATGAGTTTGGAAAAGGAATAGTTTCTTACCAGATTCAAATGTAGTCCTTGTAATTCTTGAATCATCTAACATCAGTGATAACTTGCTCTGATAGCTGAAAAGTATTTTTTGTTGACAATCTGAATCGCAATTCTATTTGTAATGTCAAGAACAAACAAACAAGATTGGACAGCTTCCAGTGTTAGTTCCACGTTCACGAGCTTCTGTCTGTTTTCAATCAATTCCCATTTCTATATTAGGACACCAAACCTTTTCCAACTGGCGTTTTCCAAAATCTTGAATATCACCATTCATCGCTAGCTTTAAACTTTTTATACCTATATTAATAACCACTTGCCAACAATCTTGTCTTTGATGGTACTCGTTCCCTGTCTTACTTTGAGTAGCTGGTCCACGCTCTGAACAAACTCCTGGTAGTGCAGTCCGCACATCTTTTCAATTTCAACTTCCTTTTTTTGAATAAACGAAGTCAAGTAGTCAGAAAAGGCGTCTTGGCGATTTGATTGCAACACTTGCTTGACAATGTACGGAATTTGGTCAAATCCATCAAATGGAGAAGATGAAGTTGTCGCATCTCCTTGAACTAAATCTCTTACTAATTGATTCAAGTGTGCTTGCTCTTCCCTTGTTATTGGTACATCCATCTGAACGCGTTTGGTGAAAAAGGAATCGCACTGTGAAAGCAATCCATGGAGCGACTGCAACTTGCTCATTACTCTGCTAGCCAAATAGTGTTATCAGCATTATTAGCTATGTAGAATATAATTCAGAAACGTAAAGAATCTATTCCAGCAACATCGCTGCAAAGCAAAGTGAAATTGGTTTAATCTGACTATCCGATTTAATCTCCAATATTTTAAAAACATGGAAATTGAATCTGAAATCAGAGATCGCAGGTTTCAGCTTGAACTGTTAAAAAACGAAATCAAATCCAAAATCAAGCAAGATTACAAGAGGAATATCAAAGAACATTTTCCGCAGGATGTTCTTTCGCTCACGATCAAGGATTTTATCGAAAACTATTCTGGTTCAGTCGAAACTTTCAACAAAAAACACACTAGACAGAGCAGAAGAATAACTATCCAGCAAGACCAGGGAGTTGACTTGGCAATTTTACTGCCTACAGATGCAGGCCAGGAATCTGACGAAGAACAGGAGCTGGAATCGCTATCAAAAGAGGATTTGTTGAAATTACAAGAATCGCTCCGAGCAGCTGAAGAAAAAACTCGCCGTTTATTAGCAAACTTTGGAATGTAATTAATAATTCTATTTTCAATTAGACTTTTTCAGTTCATCAAAATGTGAGAAAGGAACACTCTCTGGATATTTCCTTGCAGGTTCTTTGCCTTTTTCCGCTGCCATGCATTGAAATAATAGTGGTATTGCACTGAAATCGAATTTGTGTTGGACTCCGTATATTGCGTCGTCTAAATAGTTTGCACACCTGTGTGGTTTTATTCTCTTCATTTGTTTATCAAAGGAACCTGGGCCAAATCTGTGTTAGGTTTATATACCTCGCATCAATCTTTTCCCTTTGTTTCTGTATTTCTTTTTCCAGGTCTGGCATTTCAATTTCAAAAGTTTTTTTCATTTGCTGGACATTTGAGTTTGATTGCCTCTGGAAACGACTCTCAATATAAGAATCCTATTGCACCCAGTGATGATAGCCATTAGTGGGCTTATGAGAGAAATCCAATTCTTGATTTATCTCGTGCAGGACCTCAAGGTGGGGGGAGATTGATTCAAAGATCAACTCCGAATTCTCTATAGTTGTAGTTTTAGGACTGAAAATTCCATCATAGAAAATCCACCGAAAAAATGATTGAGCTGCATAATCACATAGTCCATATGAATCCATCGTAATCTATACAAGTGGGTTTCTTTGAATTAATAGCGGCATTGCCACGCCATATAGCATTGTGAAAGATACTACCCTAATACAGCCAGCACGCACGGAAATACCCTTGAAATTTGCCAGCCATATCCAGGTATAGAAGTATAATTGTCAAAAGCGCTACAGCCATTTGTTTGCGACCAGTATAAATGCAATTCGCCCACTGCCATGTCACCATGTCCAACCAGCTAAAGAAACCATACAACAGCTTCTTTCAGTACAGGAAAATCAAACGACAAGAAATAATGGAGAAATTCAATATCAAAAAGAGTCATGAGCTTAACAAGAAGATCGGCGAACTGTGGGCGAAAGAACCACCGCACGTCAAAGAGTATTACCAACAGCTGTCGCTCCAAGAACATGAAAGGTTTAAAAAACGGTACCCAGATTTCGATTGGCAACCATGGAAATCTAGAGGTAAACCTTCAGTCAAATCCAACAGACTTTTGCAGAAAGTAAACCAGGACCAGAAAGTAAACCATGACCAGAAAGTAAACCAGGACCAGAAAGAATCTCCAAACAGAAAAGGATCACCTACAAAACTGGATATCAAGTCTATTCTAGATGACTTTACGACCACTCGTGTGACATACCATCGTTCAACAGGGACGAGTCCCACAAACACTAGGACAATCCTTACTCCAACTCTATTTCCAATCATATCCGAGGATGTATATGAAGCAACAAAATTGGAACATCAATTTGATACAAACCAAATTGTCAATCCTGATTCTCCTTGGGCTGACTATGATGGAAATCGACTCTTTGAAGTCTCCAGTTTCTCTTTTTCGCCGTTGATTGGATATGAAGCTAATAGCTCGCCAATGTCCAGTAGTTCAATTCCAGATATGTTTCAGAATTGGCAGTTTTAGCAACTTTTTCTATTGTATATAATAAATATTACTACGAAATTTTCTTCCAACTCTATCAATGCCGTACCCAATGTAGAAGCTCGATAATGCCTGATGGTATGTAACCATTGAAATAACTTTGAAAGTAGAATATAGACCGTACCAGCTACTGAATACAATGTAGCGGTTCCAGATCACAAAATAAAGCTGAAACACAAACATTCTGGTACCGCGCATTCAACTATTAAAAAAGGAAACACAAAAGAGTTGAAGGGATGGCGGTGCACTGCTTATTCGGAAACCAGCTCAGCCTGAGGAATCAATCTAGAACGGCCAAGCACGATACCCAACCGCAAAAGTATAAAAACTGGAACCTGTACAAATCTGTTCACAGATCAATGGCCAAGAAGATCCTGCAGAAACCTCTAAATTCGTTTTTCCTCTACCGGAAATCGAAAAAGGAAGAAATCGTACAAAAATACAAGATAAAAAAGAGCCATGAAATCAGTAGAAAGGCAGCAGAACTTTGGGCTAAAGAAAAAGCTAAAGTCCGAGACTATTTTCAACAGATATCACTTCATGAACATGACAAGTTCAAAGAGTTACATCCTGATTATGACTGGCAGCCTTGGGTCGAGAAAAGCAGGAAGAGCAAGTATAACAAACCGTCAAGAATCCTTCCAATCTCTCCAATTATTTCACCTATTCTAAAACCCGGCTCTATTGTTCCACTAGGAGTGTCATTAGATGTATTTGAAGCAGCACTACTGGATAGTGAGCAGTGGAAATTAACAACTGACAAACTAAATTATGCTCTGGAAGATGATTTTGAACCAATGCTATCACCATCGTCAGCTGATGATATAGTACTGTCATTTTAATAAATTATACTATAATTTTCTATCTATTCCGCATTGGCTTTTCACCAATCTTTGTGTTTTGGTGGCTAAGGGTACCGACTAGCCATTGTGGGACTGGCCGCAAATGCTTTTTATTTTAAAAATATGGTATTCCTGGCAAATTTAAATCGGAATACTTGGTAGACCATTTTTTGAATAAACTTGGAATAATCCACCTGGTCCCGTCCGTGTCAGAATTTTAAAAGCAATAATATGCATGGTGGGCTTCAAGCTTATCACAAGATGGACTGGTGCATCCAAATATGGGTATTGATTACTCGTCAAAATAAAGGGAATCTATTCTGCAAAGATCCTTGGCTCACTGGCAATACTAAAACGAACCCACTTGTTCTCGAATATCGGGTCTGTTAGAATTTGAATACCAACTAGGATTACTGCATATAAAATAGCCCCGGGTGTATTAACAGGCATCCAACAAAATTAAATTTGGCATTACCAATGTTCAATCCTTAAATTGTTGTCCCATAATTAGCACAGTTTTTGAAGGGATTCACACAATATTTTTTCCACGAATTAAGTGTAAAGCATCAATGACAGGGGGCTGAATTATAATAATTAAAACGCCATTAAAGGAATCCCGAAATAAGACTAAAACGATTCTACTATATAAACCACCGCTTGTGTGAGCACCTCAATGACAATCCAAACGCTACCAAAGTACCATTCGCAATGTTTTACATTCTCGAAAGACTCGTCAGACCGCAGTTCAAGAAATATCCAAAAACCCCTCAACAGCTTCTTTTTGTACATTAAAGCCAAAAGAGACGAGATTGCAAAAGAGTATAAAATTCACAAGAGCCATGAAATATCTAAAAAGGCAGCTGAATTGTGGGGAAGAGAACCTAGAGATGTAAAGGAAAAATACAGGGAAATGTCGATTGAAACGCATGCCAGATTTAAAAAATTATCTTCCAAGGTGAAATCTTGGAAGAGCCCAATTCAAAAGAATAGGTTGATCCTACCTTCCAAAGTCGCGTACGGTAGTATTTATCAAATATACTTTAGCCAGTATATTGGTTACGTTTCTGCTGATGTGTTCGAAGCTACCCGATTAGATGCTGATATGAATGGTGGCAGCGCACGTTCTCTAGTCTAAATTCCAACCCAAATTGTTTTTTATGTATTTAAAATGATTGTCTTGAACATACCATCTTGGCTGCAAGTTTGTGTATTCAAAGATAATTGGTCTTTGCATTCTTTCGCTAACCAGTTAAAGATGAACTTTTCTCTAGTAAATCCCATATTAGAATAAAAGATAAAGCACCAGGATAATATTTCTATTACATACAGTATTATATTACATTGAATGTTCAATAGTGGTAAAGAGCTCTTGCTCGAATGCAAAAGAGAAAGAAGTAGTAGAGATAGGAGATCCACTACAGCTGGCAAGCAGTTCATCAGCGATACATGGGGAATCAAAAATGGTTGGATCTGCGAATTCGAAAAAGTTGATGTCAGATTCCAATTTTGCTGCTTCGTAAACGTCAGGAGACACAGAGTATGGGTAGTCGAATACATGGAGCGACTCTGATGATCTTGATATTCTTAGAGCCGGTGCTGGTGGTGAAGTAACAAGAGGTGCTGACCTGCGCTTACCTGGGGATTTTACAAGTGGTAATCGTGGTGATTGAGATAACCTTGGTGATTTTACTTTAAACTCTTTTTTCCAAGGTTGCCAATCGTAATCTGGATATAATTCCTTGAACTTGTTGTGTTCAGCCAAAGATAGCTGCTGGAAATAATCCTTGACTTGCTTGCTTTCATTCGCCCACAATTCAGCTGCCTTTCTACTAATTTCATGGCTCTTTGTAATTTGGTATTTTTCAATGATTTCTTGTTTCTTTGCTCTTCTATAGTGAAAGAAGCTGTTTAGAGGTTTCTTTACTTCTGAGGTGATCATATTGATATTCCCGATATTTGACGTGGTCCATTTATACCATGGTACACAGGTGTTGTCCTTTTGCTGGCTATGTACCTCTTTTGAAATTTAGCTATATTCGGGGATCTCTGGAGGGTTTGGATTCTCCGCCTGCGGCTTACCAACGTCACCAAGGAAAAAGCAGTCCAGTGCAGCCGAATATAGTACCACTTGTATAAAAGACTTTTTTGATTGCAGCCAAAACTGAGTCATCCAACTATTCACAAATTATGAACTTGTGCTTAGTCAGATTCCCTTCAAACACCCTGAATCTTGTTAAAAATCTTACTCAAACACCTGTTACTGCTCAAGAAAATTCGAGTCAGACTCCTGCGATATTGAAAAAAGTAGACGGCTTCAATTGGTTGAAACTTTTAATTATTTCAAGAATATATTGTTTCTAGCCCAAGCACCAGTCTGGTTCTGTTCCTGACTTTATTCCAACTGATGTCATACTCACAACATAATGCAACCTAATGCAAAGCGTTTACCTTGATGAATTGCGATTAAATACTGCTGCATAGCCATACTATGATTGCTAATAGGAAAGGTGGTTTTTCCAAAGAACACAGCCAAAACGCGTGACCAGCAATCAAGATTCCCAAACACTTTACAAAGAATCTGACAGTTTCAACTGGCTGTGTAGGGGGTATATAAGCAGACTGCCCTGCCTACACGCTTTTTGTTCTTTCATGTCTCCAACTGGATGTAATTGCGGAATTGGATCTGGACAATTGATGGATTACCAGCGAATATTAATCATGCATTACAAAATATGGATTGTGAAATATAATTCTTGTTACTTTACTGCTGGATATTCAGCTTAGATACAATTCAACGTGTCTGGGACAATTATCGTTGAATATATAGCGGATATTGGATGCGCACTTGAACTTACACTTAAGTTTGCTTTGCTTTGCAGACTATAGTTTATAATTATTGATTGCAACAACCGCAGGTATCGTCCAGCAGGAATTCAATAGTTAGTCCACCTGAATAGCAGCTTGCAAAACTGTTGACTGGAATTACTGTTGATTATGTGCTTGATATTTCAAGTGACATATCTGTAATGCTGGCATGTCCAATATTGAAAAGTAGACGATTAAAGATCCTGCGGCATGATTGACTCACGACATTAAGAATCAAACTGCGTATATCCTTTGTGTAACATGATTCCATGAATTCCACTCCAAAGAGAAACGTCTTTGTTATTACCTGAGAGCAGGGTTTTCGACGCTGATAGCCATGCAGAGATGTCTTTAGAATTGCTTTCCGATCTAATCCCATGTGTTTTAATTGAAAGAACGCTTTTCATTCTCACCGCCATATCCTCCCCTCGCCCCCGACCTTTGAAACTCGGAAATTGAATTATGGCCAATTTTTTCAAAGACACTACAGCCAGCTAGCATATCCACCAAGGCTTCTCGAGTATAAATGGTTCAACCGCCGTTTCAACTCACACAAATTCAGTGTAAAGTATATGACCAGACAAGAGCCAAAGAAACCTCTAAATAGCTTCTTCCATTACAGAAAGTCAAAGAAGCAAGAGATTGTTCGCAACCATCACATCACTAAAAGTCATGAAATCAGTAAAAAGGCAGCTGAACTGTGGGCAAAAGAATCAAAGGAAGTACGGGATCACTTTCACAAATTATCATTAGAAGAACACAACAAATTCAAAGAGCAATACCCAGATTACGACTGGCAGCCATGGAAGCGAAACCCGAAATCGCCTAGATCTCCGTCGCGATCGCCTGTATTATTAAAATCAGAATGCAAAAGGTTATCTGAACCACTCGCAACTTCGCCAAAATATTCACCTGTACGATTATCAAAATCCTCCACTTCCTTGAACGCTTTTCAATATACACCAATAATGACTCCAAAATTATTCTATAAAGTATCTCCTGATGTGCTGGAAGCCGCCAAGCTTCCAGACGAGATCAACTTTAATGAATTCATGGATTCAAATGTATTTAGCTCGCCTACAATTACTGGCGATACGTTAGCCAGCTGTGGTGGGTCTCCAGTCTCTACCTGTTCCTTTGATCATTATGATTTTGGACTTGAATTGTTTGGCGATCTATGACATTAGTTTATAACACTTGTACGTAATAGAATATATCAATAAATTCGTTTTCAAACATTCTTGATTCTACTTTGCGTGCCTCGATGTTATGACTGTTAGCGAGTTGCTGGATACCACACAAAGGGGTTTGAGAGTGATTATCCATATATCGCCATCAGATATATTGTAACGCGAGCTGAAGAGTTTTTGAGCAGTCTGGAATTTTTGAGTATACGGTTTATTAATAATATGAATAGTAAAGATATTAGTATGAAAGAGTTGGGTAGCGCCAGTAAAGGTCGTTTGGCAGCAGAGCAGCCTCGTAAACATCTTGCGATATGCCGTTTAGTTTTGGTGCGTACAATGGGTCACAAAAGTCACCAGGGTCACTTTCCGCGGATTGGGAATCAATGGTAATAACAGTTGGTGCAACTGATGGCGAGGTTACATAGTTACTTACAGGAGACGGTGGTAGAACAGGCGCCTTTTTTGGCTTCTTCCTATTCCACGGTTGCCACTCGTAATCTGGATATTGCTCTTTGAATTTGGTATGCTCTTGAAGTGACAGCTGCTTGTAGTAGTTTCGCACGGCGATTGGCTCTTTAGCCCACATATCAGCAGCAATCTTGCTAATCTCGTTACTTTTCTTTAACCCATACTTGTCAACGATCTCTGATCGTTTAATCTTTCTGTAGTGAAAGAAACTGTTTAGCGGCTTAAGGCTTCGGTATTTCTTGGAGTAATTAGTCATTAAACGGCGGTCGTCAATTATTGTATTTAAAGCCCAGTGCTTTTTCAACCAAGCAGCGGTTCTTTTGTGCTTTATTTCAAAAGCAGAGCTGGGGCAGCTTTGAAGCTTTGACCAAAGAATCAATATTTTTCAGGGTTTGTACACTCGGAATTTACACACACGAAAAAATGAGCTGTAAATTTTCAATCACTCCGCACTTGGATACAGATTGCAATTTACCGTAATTGCCAGGCTCCCATTTGTATTATTGCTACTTTTTATTGAACACATTCTATAGTTTTGTCGTCCCCCTTTGGTGTCACAAACTACTGTGACCCACTGCTGAGGAAAAAGACACAAAGCAAGATAATTATACATGTCTGACCAGAGAAGCCCCATTATCCAGCAAATTTGAACAACCTCGAGCTGATTTGAATTTTTTTCATTGCGAATATAAAGAAATGTTCAAAAACGCAGAGGTCCCAATCCAAAAGCAATTGCGGAACCGCCAACAAGCGGTAGACTGGTCAAGCATTCACAAAGTGTAATGGATGGCATGTTTACAACCAGGTCTATATAATGGAACCGATTTAAACAGCTGTGGCACAAACAGTATGAACAAGGAGCTAGAGAATGGGCTTCAAAGCGTTTGGTGAAGCATTATCAAATCTCATCTGCATAAAAGAAACAACCAAAGAGAACAGATTTCTTGACAGAACACCAAGGTAGGCGAGATTACTTTGAATTTATTACATTGTATAATTCATCATATGCAGAGTCTCCAAACAGCACTCTTTCATAGTTGAAATCTTGAACTTTGACGGGGACTTGGACATACCTTTGAATGAAACCGCAAATCAACGAGTCTTGGATTTTGTGTGATTCAACAGGATTGCTTCCGCACTGCTTCGCCATGGACATTAATCTAGGATACAATAGTCCAAAATCGGAAGCGTCGTTGTGCTTTGTGTCTTTTATACAGCCAAACTTTGATTCTGGATGTGTCTTTTGTTTTTCCATCAGTCGTTTGATAGCATCAAGATTTGATTTCCAGTGAAAGACCTATCATTAATTAAATCTTACGTGACTTTGAAGGTTCAAGTGCGGTATTTGAATTTCAGCGTCAGGGTTTACAGCGTGCATCCATGGATCAAGAATTACAGCACAATTGAAGTCGATTTCATTGGCTTCCAAAACGTGGATACTAGCAGCCCCCTACTGTTAGCTTATAGGTACCCCAAACGAATGCCCAACTAGTGCCTTGTTCTTGAAATCAAATCGATGTTCGAATTGCTTAAAGAAGGTCTGGTTCTTTTTCCCTTCGTCTTTAAAGTACATGAAACTATTTTCACCAGAATCGATTCGCTTCAACAACTCCAACACTGTGTAGACTTCATTCTTGCGATGGGCCAATTGCGATTTTCGGAAACGCAAAGCATACTCGGTTTCAGTCTCGCCATCCAAAACTTCTTCTTTAGTCGGATGATGATATGGGATTTCCAAATCATTTGCATGTCTAACTGTTGTACAAGCAGATCCGTCACCATGCTCAATGGCAGCAACGAGAAATCCTCTTGAAGCTAAATTTCCACAGATATTTGAATAAGTGGTACGCATGCCAGCCAATCCGTGAGAGAAGATAACTACAGGCAGCTTCTGTGGGAGTTCTGCTGTTTCCAGAGGTGTCTCCTTGAATGCTGCTAATTTTGTATAAACAAGGAACGGATAGATGAACGTTGAAATTAAATAGGTTGGAATATGGAGAAAATTTCCATATCCTTTGGAATAGAACCATCCGTCTGGCAACCAGTTTTGTTTTGGAGCTGATTTAGCTGAAGTTGGGTAATATAATCGGAACAATACTCCTTTCTTTAATGGAGAGCTGCCTTCCGGGTTTGATTCAATATCTACAAATCCTACTTTATGTGGTCCTTGATAATTTGGCAGGCTGGCAATCATTGGAATACAGTTTTTCCGCTATGGTTGTCTTATATATTTTTGAGGGCTTAGGCCGAAACAAGGGAGAAAGGCACGTCGGCCCAGTCTCAGCTCGACAACCAATACACTAGTGTTTATTAGCAATACTTTGAATATCTTTGGACTGCAGAAACTTGATTAATGTAGAGTTTTCCTCAGGGGTTCCAACAGTAATTCTCAAGCAACCGAAACATCCCAATTCATCACCTCTGAATCTAACCACCACACCGCTAACTTCTGCCAAATGCTTGTATATATCCATTGCTACTCTGTTGTCCGGCACTCCTTGCTTGTTTACAAACTGCACCAAGACAAAGTTTGCATCGTGAGTTCCCAAAAACCCTCCCACAAACGATAATTTAGCCAATTGCTGCATCAACAGCTTGCGCTGTTCCTTGATTGAAGCAACGTAGGTTGCCATGACTGTCAATCCATCTCCAAGGGCTTGATTTGCAATATTTGAGGTTAGAGTCGAGATATTATACGGTGCTTTTGTGTTATTGAATATCTGTGCAATCTCTGGTGAGGAAATGGTATATCCCAACCTGCATTAACACGAAATACCTGATACCCGCCAATCCAAATGCTTTCGAAAGTGTTTGGCTGACAATCAAATTTGGATACGAATCAACAAGTGTAGAGCAGGATGCATCGGCACAAAAATCAACATAGGCTTCATCAACAAAAACTATTCCCTTGAAACTGGACTCTAAAATTCGAATAATATCTGATTTTTGCAGCAGTGTACCAGTAGGGTTACCAGGGGAACATAGGAATATCAATTTGATTGACGGATCCTGCTTGATTTCTTTGAGAATCTAAGTTAGTGACAAATTCACATTGTCAACATCCAGCTGAAACTTTCCTCCATCTACAATCAACGGAGCTTTGGCAATTCCAACATCATTGATATTTGCAGACACTGAATACATTCCATAGGTCGGAGGTGTGATCAAGATCTTTTCCTTTCCTGGTTGAACAAATACTCTGATTGCCATGTCAATACATTCATCGCTTCCAACTCCTAAAAAGAAATGTCCGGCAGATTGAATTCCCCGAAGCTTGCACAGCTTTTCTTTGATTTCCAGCTGATATGGATCAGGATATCTTTCCAAATTTCCATCCACAAAATTAGAGTTTTGTGGTAGCGAGGATCCGTGGGAATTTTCATTTGCGTCCAAAAGAATTCCGGCTGAATAGTCGTCTCTTGCGCATCTGTAAGGCTTCAATGCGTATATATTTGGCCTCACTATCGATTTTAAATCAAACATTTTTTCAAACTTTTTGGCTCGCACGATTGATCAAAAGGTTGATCACCATCTCTTTCGATTAGTCATCCAATCAATTGAAATCCCAACAAGCGAGTCAGATAAAGTTCCTATGCCAATGAGCACAGGCTGCGTTTTGCAGTTAAACTTTGAGTAAAAATCTGCCCACAAATGATATTACCACCCCCACCCCCAAATATGCCAATGGTTAATACAGCTCCAGCAAAACCCATTGTAAGAGATAGCCAAGACCGCCAACAAGAAAAGACATTGCTGCAACTGGATGTACATTCTTTTCTGCAGCCAGTTTCAAAGCTACTCGCTAAAAGTAATTCAATGATATTCACTGCGCAAGAGATGAAGGATATATTCTCGCTTCACAAACAGCTAGTGTATAGTTACGAATACTGGAAAGAATATGGGCATGAATTTGATCGGATCATTCACATCCTGGAGGATTTGAAATCAAAACTGTCTGCCGAGTCTGTGGATGTTAAAGAACTAGACGACGAAGCTTATATTGCAAAATTCAAGATTGGACCGCAGTACATGAAGATGCTGAAATCAATCATGAAAACACCCGACTTTCTACAAGAACTGGTCAGCTGTTACTTCAAGTACAACACCAATAAGCCATTGAAAGTTGTTCAATTGATTGATTGGGTATTATCGGTATGCAAAAATCCAGACGATTATGGCAGGATTACATTACAAGCTGTCGATAATATAGTCCACGCGATGGGAGGAATAGAACTGTTTAATGAGAATATGATTGCCCATTTCAAAAACTTTTATAAAACTGATACTGTACCCGATTACTTGATCCAGTCGAAATCAGAATACATTGCTGTGGAAGACTTGGTGAGGCGGCATTTTGGTTCATTCCGGACAATGTGGAAATTTGCTTGCACGGTACAGTATTGTGAAAGCAAAGATGTTTATCCGGATGCGATTTCGTTCCTGTACATTTACACCAAGTTTACTGACTTTGAATGGAATTATATCTGTAGTGAAGATTGGTACACGCCAGCTGTCAAAAGTGATTTTGAGGCTGGGAAAAAGTATGCGACGCAGGTTATACAAGATTACTATAAATATGTTCTGAATCCAAAGTACCATTCGTCTATTTTGTAATAAATCTATTGGTGAATCATAGCGTGAAATTTTTCCCATGTCCACGATCGGAGTGTAGAAAGGTTTCTTGATCCGAATGCACAACTATCAAAGGATTTTTGCACCGTATGTTCTCTCTGATACACTCCAGACCTTTGGCGAATCATTTTCTCATTTAACTAAAGGCCAGCAGCTGCTTTCAACTATTTCCGACTTGAATCTTCATAGTGTCTCATTGGCATTTGTCAACTATTATTCAACTACAAATCAGATTGGGTTTGGAAACATCTACTTGCAAGATTTGGGAGACTTTACCTCGACATTGAAAGATTCTAATGTCCATTTTATCGTTTCCTTTGGCGGGCAGAGTCAGAACAATCCAGAAATCGCAAACGTGTGCGATTCGGTTGATTGCACAGTCAAAGCTTATCAGCAAGTTATTGATATTACTAAAGCTACCGCACTTGATTTTGACTTGGAGTATAACTATGCAGGAAATGAGCTTGAAACTACTAGGAGATTTCAAGCGATTAATTGCTTGAGAACAAACAATCCGAAATTGTATGTTTCATTAACAACCAAAGTGGATGAAACTGGACTCTCTCGAGATTCAATTAATTTCTTGAAATCCGCACTTGCCGAAAAAACTGTCCTGGATAGTAATCGATACTAATTTAGATGTGAATATTATGGCTATGGATTATGGTAGTGCTAATGTCCATGGCGATTTCGGAAAGGTCGTGATCCAGTCCAGTCAAGGCGCCTATAAACAGCTCCAGTCCATGGGATTCAACCAAACGAAATTAGGGATTATTGCCATGATCGGTACTAATGATGACGGAAACATATTCACCCTGAAAGACGCTCAAGGTGTGGTTGACTGGGCTAAAACTAACCAATTTGTTTCCTTGTTATCATTCTGGGCTTTGGGCAGGGATAATGGACCGTCTGGCACTTTGTACACCAGTACCCTGGTACAGCAGGCACCATTCGATTACTCAAAGATTTTCAGGCAATTTGATTCCCCGGATATGACGGGCAACTCGACTGATCCCAACTCTGGTGCTGCGCTCCCCAACGCTGTTTTTACTCTCTTTTCTTCCTGGCTATTCCTCCTACTTTTGCTTTAAATAACATTTCGTTTTTTTTGAATCTTTAAAATGTCAGAAAATGCAGTCTTGACAATCCGATTAATCAAATCGTTCGAATACAGGACGACAAAAAACTTGATACTGAACCAAATCAATTTAAATACGACAGTTGGTGAGCTAAAAGTCTTGATTCTCAACAGTAACTTTTGCTAACTCAGGAATAAAGACGACCTCAGGATTCAAACCTTATCTTAATGTGGAATTTGATACTTTGAAGTTATATTTCACTGCTCATGGAACTAAATCACAGAATTTAATCATAAACTTGAACGACGGTGGATACCTTACAGACGATGCACAGAAATTGTCAGATGCAGGAATTGGTAATATAGTTTTAATGTAGAAAATGAGACTGAGATTTCCTTTTTTAAGCGAGCAGACTATGATGCGTTCAAAGCCAATCCAGAAATCAAGTGGGAATAATTATTTTGACAGGCTTTTGTAGTTTTCTTTTTTAGTTCTATGATTGATAAGCCAGGACTTTTTTCTATGCTGTGATAATGAATCTGGAAGCGAATCGCTGTGACCACTGGCAGGAATAGTGCAAGCGTAGAAATTCAAGGATCAACGACTGCAGCGGCGAATTGGGGTTAATTTCATTTTGGCTGTGAAAGAAGGCTTTGAATCAATTGCATCCTCTTTCCTCCCCTTTCACTGCGAAGGCGCAGGGATCAAACAGCGCCAAAATGCCGAATTTGAATAAATGCGGCAGTTGACAGGTTCACATTAATGGCAAAACCAACTCTAAAAAAACCGTTAAACAGCTTCTTTCTATACCGCAGATCAAAGAAACATGAAATTATTCGCAACTATCACATCACCAAGAGTCATGAAATAAGTAAAAAGGCCGCAGAGCTGTGGGCACTGGAAAGTAAAGAAACCAGAGACTATTATGCGCAGCAGTCACTAGAGGAGCATAATAAATTCAAGGAGCTGAATCCAGATTTTGATTGGCAGCCATGGAAGAAACGAAAAAAGAATGAAGACATGACATCCTCGCCATCCACATCCATCAAAGACATCCAAGCATATCCGTCGCCTGTTGAAAATCATTATCCTACACCTGACGAAAACATCATGTATACATTTCCGGATTTAACAAATCAATTCTTGGATTTTTCGTACACTCCAGAATTTTCATTCGATATGCAGGCCATTCCGACTGAAGTGTTCAATTTTGATGAATTTATTGATTTCGGTATTTGTTAATAAAAAGTATTAGTAGAAACTGTACAGTGCCGACTCTACAGATTTAATTTACTATTTGGTGCGGTGTCCACGAACAAGAATGTTGAAGTCATCTCTATTTGGAATCAAAAGTTAACTGAACACTTTGCACATTGGATGGACTGCGGAAATACACTCTAATTGCTGGGCTTTTGCTAATCTGTGGTAAATCAGTCACAATAGCTGCCATATTTAATGAATCATACACCTCATTAAGCAATTAGGCCGCTCACAGCCCACAAGTGATAGATTTGGTGCAATGCATATCTACTGCTAGCGTGTTGCAAGCTCTTTTCCAAGATAGTGTAAGCCCCATTTAAGCCTTCCTAATTTCTTTTCCTTTGGCAGATCTTGTATCTGCTCCTACTGCCGATTTTCCATTCTCTTTAGTTAGACCCATAAAATCACGTGATGATAAAGACAACTTCCGAAAATGTGCTAATAATAGAATTCTAGCCTACATTATAACCCCATGTAAATTTTTCTGCCGGGATGTAATTCGCTACCCCATTCGCTATCGGTTCTGGGTAGTCTCGGCGCTGGTAAGTGTACAACCACCGAGCAAATCTACTCCGAACTTTGGAGTTGGCAACCACCGAAAATCCCAATCCTTTTCTCCTTGCTAGGCGGTCTCTCATGTTGATTGCTCATATAAATACCAACCGGGAGCGTGCCGCAAATAAATGTCCAAAGGCCTTGAACTAAAGAAACCATTAAACTCGTTTTTTCTATATCGAAA
This sequence comes from Terramyces sp. JEL0728, assembly GCA_027603945.1. Lineage (NCBI taxonomy): Eukaryota > Fungi > Chytridiomycota > Chytridiomycetes > Rhizophydiales > Terramycetaceae > Terramyces > Terramyces sp. JEL0728. The sequence continues at coordinate 5,635 of JADIIU010000057.1, read as the reverse complement.
ACATATCAAGGAAGAAGTAATAGAAAAATACGGAATCATAAAGAACCAAGATGTAAATAAAAAAATTGCTGAATTGTGGTCAAAGGAAAGTCAGTCAGTTAAAGACAGGTATCAGGAATTGTCGCTGCAAGAGCATTTACGGTTTAAAGAGCAGAATCCAGATTTCGATTGGCAGCCTTGGAAACGGAACAAGCCTGGTAAAATTGAAAAAAGAAAGAGGAAATCATCTGCTTCTACATCGCCCACACTGTCTAATGACGATCCGTGTCCTTCGCCAGAATCTACCCATTCCCTGCCAATACCATCACCAAAATTCTCTTCAGTACGACTAACAAAATCATACAACTCGCTCCAAATATTTCCTCAAGCGCAAATCAGATCTCCAAGCCTGTTTTACAAAGTGTCGCCAGATGTCTTTCAAGCTACGCTACTAGGGACTGATCCAGATTTGATGGAGCTCAATATGGATGATTACATGAGTGAAGGGTCTGTTGGTTCGCCGTTATCTATTAATTTCGACTTTTGAATACTACCTAATATACTTTTTAATATCTTTATTTCTAGTCTCTTTAAATACTTGAAATTCTTTGATTCTCTTTTAATACTCAATTCAATATTTTCACATGGTAACTACTCTGGGATATGGCATTTCATTTACCACACTAAATTCCTTCACAATGTAATTAAACCAAGTCAGGACCCAAAACTAACTGGTTGGCTTATTGATTGTCATTGATGCCAATTACGACACCAGCAGGCTCATCAAAGTGACTGTTGTGATCAAGACACCAATTAGTGATAGGGGCGTGGTAAGCCCACTCCTACACAGCTCCAGGAATAGGATGCACTATTTCCACCACTATCCATTCAAAATGCTTTTCGATTGAATTAAAATGGTAAACGGTCCACAGCTTTTCAAAGCGGTCAGTGCTTTTTTGAGCACCTGAAAAGCACTCGCATCATCATAAATCAATTCCTTGTGCCACTAATCATCCAACGACCAAGAATCAAACATTCAATTTCAGATTCACAATATTTTAATTGATTAATTTAATCAGCCCGGTTTCAAAACTTTTTCCATGGATTGTGAAACATGTTCACATTCTCCAATAGGAAACACAAAGAAAGTTTGTGAAATAAACAAAAAAATGGTTTTGCATTGCTAATGAGATTGTTGAATTCATTACTCGTCAGACCTATCAAAGGCAATTTGGATGGTGGTACAAGCCATGACTAATTGGATCGATTGCACCTTGTTATCCCTCGGTAACTCTTGTGTCTGACTAGGCTGAGTCCTACTCCCGAGCATACCATGATTTTGGTGTCACGCTCTTTCAAAAAAAGCATTGCAAGAAATGCAAATTTTCAACCTATACTAGCCCTACCGAGCTACTCCAAGATCGTGTAATACTTTCCTGTGTAGTAGAAACATGGCTTGGTGGTGCTGAGGCTCCAATCGGTTGTTTCATTGCAGGTGGTGGCAAAACTACCGCTCTGATGGGCCCCATGCAGAAACGAAAAAACATTTAAATAGAGAAAGCTTGTGGAACTACAAGAAAATGTCCATTAAAATAAAAGTCAAGAAGCCGTTAAACTCGTTCTTCCTCTATAGAAAACAAAAGAAAACCGAGATTGTTCGCAAATTCAAAATCTCAAAGAGTCATGAAATCAGTAGGAAAGCCGCCGAGCTGTGGAAAGACGAACCTGCCGACGTAAAGGAATTCTACAACCAACAGTCTCTTAAAGAACACGAGCAGTTCAAACTCGAACATCCTGATTTTGATTGGCAGCCGTGGGTGCAGAAAAAGAAGATTAGCTGTCCTTCATCCCCAGAGTCTGTATACAATATCCAGTCCCCATCTGATACTACCATACCCCTGTCCCCAGAATCCATTACTTCTGATGTATTGAAGGAGTCTGGCAACGAACAGCTACAGGCATTCTACAACAATATTCAACCACCATACAGAATCCTAACTCCTAAGCTGAAGAGGCAGATTACTGCTGAATCAAGTATTTCTCCAGATGTGCTCGAAGCAACAATTCTGGACAATTTCTTTAATTTTGACAAATACCTGTGTGCTTGATTGCGTTTATTTATTTTTATACTACCTAATTGAATAAAATTCTGGAAATTTTACTCTTTCACTGTTTATAATTGAATTTTTTTTTCAAATCATTTTATGACGAGAAACTGGGATATTATACAGCAGGGTGACTGGATCATCATCAAAATGCCGTCGGGAAATCAGAAACTAATCCAATTGCAAGAAAATGTACAAATTGAACTTGGAAAATTCGGCAAGTTTCAATCCTCAGAACTCATTGGCAAATATTATTCTGTCCCATTGGAAATATACGACAGAGATAAGCTGAAACGAGTAGAAAACAATGATTATTTATTAGACTTTGAAATAGATCCTCGTGTGGAAACTGACGCAACAAACCAAGAGATTTTTGATGATTCAAATTCACAGAAACTCACTCAAAAACAAATTGAAGAAATGAAATTAAAAAGCTTGGATGGCAGCGTTCATCATCAAACCATAATCAAAGAAATCGTTTCCAACAATGAAAAATTCAACGAGAAAACAGAATTTGCAAAAGCAAAATATATCAAGCGCAAAGTGAAAAAGTAGCCAATATTAACACAGATACTCCAAAATATTTATCCCATTGTTTCCCAATGCACGCAATCTAATTGAATATCATAATTTGAAGAATCCGGAAAAGATTCATGAATTACGAATTGATTCGCTATCGCAAATACTCACGTTTGCCAATGTCCGTGCTGGTAGTCGCATGTTGGTTTGTGACGATACTGGCGGCCTTTTAGCAACCGCCATTCTAGAAAGAACACATGGACATGGAACATGCTACTTTCTCCATGATGGACAAAACGCAAGTTTGGAAATTGTAAAGTGTTCCAATTTCCCTAGTAATGTTTTGTCTTCATTTAAAACCTTTGCCTACCAGAATGTAGGGAAACAGCCAGATTTGCGAGGTTAAAAGTACTAATAGTAGAAATCGAAGAAGGAGTGGAAGTAAAGCCAGAATTAGTAGCCAAAATTAGTGCTAGGAATGCAAACCTAAAAGAAACCTACTCTACATTAGAAAAAGGGGGATTTGATTCGTAATTGTTCACTCATGTTAGATTGATTATATCCTCTAAATTTGATACTACCGAACTGATCAGGAAACTGGAGCCATTGCTTGCGCCTTCAGCCATTGTGGTTGCATATTCTGCCAGAAAAGAGGTGATATTGGAAGCATACGAATACTGCCGCAAATCTCCATCCTATGCAAATACATTCTTGACTGAAAGTTGGTTACGTGAATACCAAGTGCCTGTTTTCACTTCTGGAACCCATCCGAATATGATGATGTCTGGATCAGGTGGATTCATATTCAGTGCTACTACGGTTGTTACGCCTGAAGGATTAGTCATTGACAAAACTACAAAACGAAGAAAAACAAATAAAAATTGATTAGTTGTTGGTAAGTTTTCATTGTTTACCTTTCCAGTGTTTATTTTTGCTTTCTGCATAAATACAAACCAATCACTTGACTGGTATGTGTACTCTCCACGATGACCGATAAATATAAATAGAAGCTGATCTCATTTGCTTATCAAGATGCTTCATCAAGTAGTTGCTTTATTGGCCATTCCTGCTTCCCTTGCTGCCACATACAACCTGTTTCCCACCCCAAAAGACTTTTTGTTCCTTCCAAAGAACAGCCCAAACATTACTGCTCGTAACCAGCAACTGGCCCTCCAAAGATTGAATTTCATTGATGGCCCTGGCGCTTTTACTATCGCTAACCAACCAGGATACTTTTCCATGCCGAATGGGCCACAGTTCACTCCAGTCTGGTACCAGTTAACGCTGACTGAAATTGGGGAGATTTCTTACAGATCCAATGCTTCTGCATATGAAGCCGAGCAGCTTATCCCTTATGATCTGGTTGCGGCTGGTATTCCTGTTGCAACTTTGAATGATTTGACAAACATGGTAGCCAGTTACTAATCTAGTACAATAACTTTACTTCTGCCATTCATTTCCCTTACTCTGTGATCAATTGGCAGGCTGATGCTTCTTTCGGTCAAGATAGATTATCGTGGGGAGGCTACTCTTTGAAAGCGGAAACTAGCAATGTGCTCGCCATTCCGGATGCCACTACTACTAAGCTAACTGGATGTACGTTTGCTCAATTGTTGGCGCAAAAGAGGATTTTCAAAGTTGATTATTCAACTCTTGGTAATTGGCACTAACAATAGGAAAATATTCCAAGAGCAAAGTCGGGCAAACTAACCCATTTGCGCAGTCTATTCCGGGCACCTATTTGAATTTGTACCTCGACACTTTAGGCAACCCCTATCCACTTGCGATTAAAGTTGTAGACACTGGATTGATTTACACTCCATTGGATGCACCTGAAGATTGGATGTTTGCAAAGTTAGCTTTCTCAACCAGCGAAGGGTTCTTTTTGCCAATGGAGCATTTCATTGTTAACCATATGAGCATTATTGCTGCCCGTGTTGAATTGATGCGTCAGGTATCGACTGAACATCCAGTCTACGCTTTGCTCAGCCATCATTACAAAGACTCATACGGCAACATTATCTTTGGCGTGCAAGCATTGTTGCAAAATGGAACAGCTTTTGACACGGTTTACGGTTGTGGGGGATTAGGAGCAGCAAGATACGTTGGTGATCGAGCATTAACTTACAACTTTACTACCCAAAAGATCAACAACTGGTTTACTGCTGCTGGTACCAGCAATATCCCAAACTACAAGTACAAGGTAGATTTGCTCGCAATTCGCGCTGCAGTTGGTCAATTTGTCCAGAACTACTTGGGTATTTACTACAAGAGTGACTCAGACGTTCAAAAGGATCCAGAAATCCAAGCGTGGGCCGCCAACACTGCCTCGCCAACAGGTGGTAACATTGTGGGTTTCCCAAAGGCATTTACCACAGTATTCTCCCTTGCTGACACTATCGCTGATTTGATTGTATTTATGACTGCTCAACACAATGTAATGAATGGAGAGGCCACTTGGGACGGACAAACGTTCCCAGCCCATCCTCATTCATTATATGGACCTTATCCAACTAAAAAAGGCATTGCTTCATCACGAGCATATCTTGCACCTGTGCCGCAATTGATTGCTGCTGAATTGGCTTTACACTCTGCATTTTTGATCCCAACCCCTTCAGATTCGGTTTTGGGATTCTCGTATGGTTCGACTTTAGGTGTATTTAGTGGAGTCCCAATCTTCCTGCTGCAAGCTGAATTGACTGTCATTTCAGTCGCAATTCAAGTTAGAGAGGCTTCAAACCCTCGCAAGTTCCTCAACTTGGATCCAGCTCAAATTCCATTCCAAGTTTGGATTTGAACATAGTTTCAATAAATATTTCAGTGTCAATATTGTGGTTTAATCCCATATTGTGCCATTTCCCAGATCTACACAAAAGTGCCGATTTCGATTCAACATTCAGAGCATGTAATGCCATCAGACACTTGTATTGATTCCTGGACTGTTGACATCCAGATTTTTTTGAATAGAAGCCCAGCTTGATTGACCGCCAAGGCTTTATTTGTTGAATGGGTTTCTCAAATATTCCCCAAAT
>JADIIU010000056.1:0-82145 GCA_027603945.1 Terramyces sp. JEL0728 | reverse complement strand
AACCCTATCGTGACTATTCTCTCCTACTGAACCAGAATCCCATTTAATGAGGTATTGTTCACCCAAAAGATTGAACTTATACAGCCCTTGGCACGAGATAATCACCTCCAATTCTGCTTTTTCGCGGTTTAGTTTGAATTTTACCAAACGTTTCATTGAAATATCTAATCATTCGAAAAGTAGTGCCTTGGATCAATTCCTTGAGCGTTTCATTGTAAGCCTTTTTTTGCTTAATTTCGCTCTCAATCATCATTTCACGAATTTCAGAATGGGATCAACTTATGGATTCGGTAGCAGTAAAGTCGCGAAACCAAATCACAGAGTTCCAAACGCTACATCAAACCATAATGAAGGTTGTAATGATAATATCAAACGTGGTACGCTTCCTCGCAGTTGAAATTTCAATTCGAAAACAATAATATATACAGTTGAGATAAATATTGACTATGAAATTAGATCCAAGTCACATAGGAGGTTAAGCAAATTCCACAGTCAGATTATCCATTGTTGAAACTAATTCCTTAACACGGATCATTGGACCTCTCTTGTTGATCCTGATTTTCAAATACTCTACGCAATCTATAGTTTTCAAATCTAAAGTTTTCAAACTCTCCATAATCAAATTTAACCCTTCAAGTTTCTTGTGATTGAGGTCCATAAATAAACAAAATGTTTAAAGCACCAACAATGAAAGGGAAATAAAATTTATTGTCAAGCAGTGAATTGGTAAACTACAGACATGAATTTAGAATTTCATCTTGATGATTGACCAACAATGAAATATGTCCTTCATCCGGGTACATTTTAAGCTCTGCTCCTTTAATTTCCGAAGCAATTAATTCTCCAACTTCTTTTGGGACCTGAGTGTCTATTCCACCTTGAAAAACTGTAACTCTGGCACTTGTTTCAATATCAGACATTTTGTAGCCAGGATCAGCCGTATATACCCAAGCTTGCTTGATAAACACATTCAAGTAGTCAGGATTCTTGTATGCATCTTGCAAAAACAACATGAACACTTTGAAATAATAGTTGTCGTTTTTCGATAGTGCTTCATAGTCTGCAGCAGGCAATGCGCTTTTCATTTTGTTTCTGATACTTTCTTGGTTTTCCTTTTGCTTGTCCGATTCTTCCAAATAAGAAGTAAAGAACGATTTCATCATCCAGGCTTGTAATGAAAACATCGGATACAATACATACCAAGACCAGCCAAACATACTAAACATCATGCGGAATTTGAATGAGCAGTTTGCAACTTTAGCATCATTTGGAGTCAAGCCCGCACAAAACACAGCATTCTTTACAGGAGGTAGTTCTTTTGGCCAGTGCAGGAGAGAAGCAGCAACATACGGCCCTCCTCCACTTATTCCCAGCATTGAAATTTCCGTTGGCTGCGGTTCCAACTGCTTTACTAATTCCACCAAATCCTCTGCAACAAATTTCTTTATAGAGTGTTCATTGTCAATATCTGAATCTCCAAATCCGGGTCTGTCTATTGTAATGAGTCGCAAGTTCTTTTCCAATGCTTTTTCATGAAACAGCAATCCTTCATTCTTGCTGGAAGGAAACCCGTGGTGCTCTAATACCACTTTTGTCGATTCAACATTTCCGTAACTGATGAATGCCAAGTTGCGTCCGTCCTTGAGTTTTATCGATTCAATTTTATGCATTTTTGCCAAGAAAAAAAAGTATACACACAACAGTTGAGCTTGATTGTACTTGAGCAATTCATGCGTTTCTCCCTGACTATACCTGAGCAGATTTGAAATAACTGCAGCAGTACGATGGCCAAGGCACTTTAGTTATTTTAATAAAGAATAAGGAATACTAGGTGCTCAGACATATTTTGGTTTCTTATTTATGCTTGTGCGGATCTATGAATTGCCAAAAGTGATGTGATGTCATGAATCTGACGTGAAATCTTTTACAAATGACAGACAGATTAATTTCTTCCTATGTTGTTCCAGTGGTAATCATCTTTGGAGCATCACTACAAAAGAATTTTCAATCTGTCCACATCCTACTCTCTAACAACAAACTGTCTCAATTCAATGCAATTGGCTGGACGTGTATCGCACTTAATTTTGTACTGCTGCTCTGTCAAATTGTTATGCAGGATTTTACAGTGTCGCCATACAATTTATCGACTAAAAGCTATGCAGTGTATAATTTTGTAGCTGGATTGTGTTTTCATTTGGTCCATTGTATTCTCTTTTATATTATTATTATCAGGCTTTCTCTGTTCATGGAGGTAATAATATTCTAATTAGAAATCCAGTACGAAATACAAGGTATTACTTGCTGCTTCTGTTGTCGGTATTCTTATGAAACTGGTCAATATTATCCTCGCTATTATTTTGAATGCTGGAGTAATTGGTGGGACGTATGCCTCGCAGCTGCAAAGTCCATGGGCAAAGGTAATTATGCAGTAATTAGCCACAATCCTACGCAGTAATTATTGCTGCCTTTTATGAGACTGTGGTAATGGTAAGCGCGTCAGCCATCTTTATTTACTCTATTGCATCCAAATTAGGAATCTCTCGAATGGAATTGTTCAGCCAACTATTCATAAAGTATGCAGCATTCGACTATATTATTATGGCTGGGCTGAAAATATACGCCTGTGTTGGATTTGGAATTGTAATTAAAAACAATTTTGTTCCAAGCAATATCTATCTCTCTGCTAATGGTAACTTGCATTAATCTAGGTGCTGGAATGGCCAGTGCGATCTTTGCTACTTATATCTTTATCCATGCCAGTTTCAACGCTCCAAAGCAATTGTTGAGTGACTATAGTGTTGGACAGTAATTAATGTTGACGTTAGAAAAAAGAGCGGATCTGGCAGTCACTCTGTTAGTATCAAGAAGACCATGACTGATTAGGGTGTAATATATCCTTATAGTTTTAGCATCTCTTTCTCGCAGTTATCTTGTGCTTATTTACAGAGCCTAGCTACATTTTACAATGCATGAGTAATTTCTTCCCTTTTCAACATCATTTTGCTGGACGCGTTATATATGGGAGATAGAGATCTTGACTCATATATAGTTCCAGCCTGTGTAATATACGGATTTGTATTCCAGAATTATTTTAGCTGTATACATATATTAATTGCAAATGGCCATAGGGTTACAAAATTTACAGTTATCGGCTGGATATGTGTCTTTCTTAACTTTGGAATAATATTTTTTAGGGTTTGGATATTGTACAGCTTCACTCCGTATGATTCAGCAATTAAAACATACACACTATATCAGTATTTTGCAGGGCTATTTTACCACTCTGTCACTGGTTTCCACTATTTGTTGATCATTTTTCGCTTATATGCCGTCAAAAAAGTACTGCAATCTAATTCAGATTACAATTACCAAAAGGATTCTTTTCGTTGTGAATCTCATTGGATTATTAATCAAGTTAATCAATTTCATCATGGGAAACTTGCTAAATTTTGATGTTCTCAACCAGAATGCAAATTCGGTTTATCAAAGCAAATACGGGTTCTTTACATTGGCCATGTTAGTAGTAACTGTGTTTTACGAAGCGATTTGTATGATTTCGTCTTCAATCCAATTCATATGGGACATTTCCTCAGAGCTAAATGTTCCCAAGATTGAGCTGCTAAAGGAATGCTTTGCAAAATACGCGTTAATGGACTATATCGTAATGGCTGGATTGAAAATATTTTCTTGCATAGGGTTTTTAATATTGGCACGCAACAACTTCAAGCCTAGTGTTATGTATCTAATTGGATTAGGTAGCTTGCCATAATATTAGAGTGCGGCCTTGCAAGCGCTATTCCTGCAACGTTTGTTTTCCTTCACGGCAGCTTCACCGTTTCCAAAGAGCTGATATCTACATACAGTATTGGCAAGCAATTCGTGCCTCCTCGATCATCACAAGAACTTCAAGTACAAGAAACTTTATCATTACTTCCAATTGAATAGCAGCTTCTGCAAGTATAATAGAATTATATTATTGTTTAGTATTGCCTCACGATGGTAATTCCAATTTATCCAACTTGGTTTAGAATATTCCAAATTACAAACATTTTTATTGTTGGAAAGTTTTTCAAATATTTTCGTTTGTTTATTGGTGCAATTTTTTGAAAATAGTTTCACGCGTCGGTAGATGGATAGGACTAATTCTTATATAGTGCCTGTCATTGTAATATTTGGCTTCACACTGCAGACAAATCTATCCTGTATACATATTTTGCTGGAAAACAGGAGGAAAATTACAAAATTCACGATTGTTGGCTGGATATGTGTCTTTTTACATTTTGGTATCTTGTACTTTTGCTTATCGATATTGGAATACAGTATTACACCGTACGATATTTCAGCAACAACCAGAGCAATATATGCATTTCTGTATGGGGTTTTTTATCACATCGTCACTAGCTTCCACTATTCATTGATCATTTTTCGACTGTATGCCCTGAAAAAGGTTTATTGTTCTAATATAGACTACCCTTACCAAAAAAATTTTGATTGTGGTAAATATTTTTGGGATACTGGTTAAACTGGCGAATATTATACTTGGATGTCTGCTGAATTTTGAAGTAATTAATGGCAAAGTCCAAACGGTATTCGCAAGCCATTATGCACATTTGACGCTATCAATGGTTGTGCTATCAATATTATACGAAACGGTATGCATGATTGTTTCTTCAATGAATTTCGTTTGGGAAATTGCTGTGGAATTAAAAGTGCCGAAACCAGAATTATTGATGGAATGTTTCGCCAAATACTCGTTGTTTGATTACATTATTATGGCTGGATTAAAGATTTTTTCGTCTATTGGATTTACAATTCTGGCGCTGAACGATTTTGTGCCGAATAGTCTTTACATGGCCGGGTTCTGTATTTGCCAACTAACAACTAGACTGTAGCTTTGCAAGTGTGGCACAATCAACATATGTATTTTTGCACTGCAGTTTTATTGTATCCAAAGACATGATTTCTACTTATAGCATTGCTACCCCTCCACGAGTGTCTATTGAACAGCAGGATACAATCGCACTTTTGGAACATGTGCCATAGCCTCTCCGCATCAACCTATCATGTTACATTCGTTTCATTTGGGAACGTTGTACAAGTACATTGACAGATCATAAAAACATGTATTATACTTTTTGCCGAATACCGGAAAACTCTTGTTTGGATGCAAGCCGCTCTTCATCCAGCCGCTCTGAGCAATCCGGTCCACGAATCTCTATTCTTTTTTAATTTTCCATTGATTGAAGGTATTTCTTTTTCTGGAAATGGTAGCCTCGTGCGCAATCCGCTACATGTGGGTCTTTGCACTGGCACATAAATGGCCAAACAATAAAGCATCGGCAATGATAAACTTTTTGCTTCCTATTATTGCTGCAACACCAATCGAGAATAGACAAGCCCAAAATACACCAATCAAGAATGTTGTCCACATCATGTTTGAAAACAGGTACCTTTCTGGTAATTCAGGGCTTTTGATACAATCTTTGGCTATCTGGACCATAACTCTGATATAGACAACTTGGCAGACAAAACGTTTTGCAATCACATTAACGTATCTGATTTGAATTCGCCAAAAGTCTGCACCTCCAAGCAATTGCTTGCAAAGGAATGGTACTCGCAATACGGACCCGACCATTCCTTCCAAAGCACCCAGGAACAAGTAAACAAAACTAATGTAGTTGTACGGAAAGACCAGCACTCTTACCCAGCAGGACTACGACACCAAAGCACCAATGAATGGATTTGTTCAGAACGCGCTTCGCACTGGATCATTCCCGCAAAAAGATGTTGATTTGGTCATGGCTGCATTCAACCCAACCGATATTCCTATATTCACTACTTTGGCAAAAGAATTCATGGTGTGTGATCGCTGGTTTGCTAGTGGTCCAGGCGATACTCAGCCAAACAGAGCATTTTCACACTCTGGCACTTCGAATGGGGTTATAGACTCTACTGCTCAAACAGCAATCAGCGGCTTCCCTCAAAAGAATATTATCGATGTAATGATTGCAAAAAACAAAACTTGGTCCAATTACTACCTAGAAATCCCAACTTTGATCTTGATGGAAGATTTGCAACAGATTCTTAACCCTGGAGTCAATGCATTTGATTTGGATTCTGATTTTATGAAGCATGCGCAACAGGGAATTCTTCCACAGTATTCATTCTTGGATCCTTATTATGGTGATTTTGCTGGCGCAGCTAATCCGGATTTGAATACCACTGCTTTGAGAAATGATGGTAGTTCACCTGGGTTGTTTGGCAGGGCTGAAGATTTGCTTAAAAGAGTTTACGAAGCAGTTAGAAACGGGCCGCAGTGGAATGAAACCCTTTTGCTAGTTACTTTTGATGAACATGGTAAGTTTATTTAATATAGGTGGGTTCTACGATCATGTACCTCCACCAGCCAATGTCCCTTCGCCAGACGGGATCCTTGGACCAAAAGAATATCCATTCGATTTCAAAAGATTAGGAGTTCGTGTCCCAGTATTGTTCATTTCGCCTTGGGTAGAAAAAGGCTCTGTTAAACACCGACCTACTTCAAAACCTTTTGAAGATTCGCAGTTTGAACACTCTTCAATTCCTGCTACTTTGGATTCCATCTTTGGGCTTGGAGGAGATGGAATCGGACTGACCAATAGAACCAAATGGGCTGGCAAGTTTGATGACATCTTTTCTGATGAATTAAGAACTGATTCACCAACTGCATTGCCAAATGCTGTGCTTCCATTAAAATAAACAACCATCATTCAGCTGTGTTCATTTTGTGCTACTCAACCGAATGATCATTATCGATGAGCAACTATTACGCGTGGAAAAACATGCCGATTTCACTGATGCCAGCTGTATATTAAAAACTAGTACCGCTAGCTCTCTACATATTAATTGTAATGGTAACCGCAATCCTCATTGCAATCTACAACCCACTGCTTCCAGACAACCTGCCACACAAAAACAACCCAAAAATAACTATTTATGCAGTAATTTTGGGATTGGAATTCGGTCTAGGACTAATATTGTCAGCTGTAATTTATTTCTTGCCAAAGATTAATGTCATGTACATTAACGTACCAAACAAAGTTTACTGGATTGGCCATCCGGAGGAATACAAATTGTATCTGCCAAGGATACAGTTCTGCATGTTGTTTTTGGTTCCCGCTGTTGCACAGCTACTCTGCAGCATCATGTGGTTGTACTTTGACTCTGTTGTCCAGAACGATGACCGGATAAAGTACATTTTTATCTTTATTATTATCCTACTAGGCGAAATCGGAACAGTCTACTATTTCTTGAACCAGCTGCCTGATACTAAAGTTATTGTGGTAGAGTAGCAATAAAGTTTATTCATCTTGCAATCTCCAGTCTGTGATTCACCAAATCGAGGACTGGAAAATCTTTACATGAAACCATCCGCTTTGAAAAGAACGATACCGCTGGTGATTTACCTTTTATTTCTCGTAGCAACTATTATAGTAGCAGTAATTTATAATCCGCTACTGCCAGAGTATCCACACAGCAAACCGAAACAACTAGCGTTTGGCTTGATCATTGGTTCAGGATTGGTGCTAGCCCTTATAATGACCGCATTCATATGCAGTATGCCCAGAATACCGATTCAGTACATCAGCATCCCCAACAGGATTTATTGGAAATACCATCCAGATGAATACCAGGAATATCTGCCACGGATACAGTACTTGCTTTCTTACTTGATTCCATTCACTGGACAATTCTTTTTCAGCTTTCTCTTTCTTTATTGCGACTCGTACTTTGACAGAGTAACTGCGTATGATTATCTTTTTATATTTATCGTGTGGGGACTGGAAGCACTGGCAATGTACTGGAAGTTATCGCTTGTGCCTCCAACCGGATCTATAATTCTTGTTATCGAATCTTAATAAATATTCTTCTGCATCTCAAAACTTGCATAAACACAATCAATTCCATCCAGCCCTACTGAAACTAAACTCCATGCAATTTATTCTCTTTTCAATACTTTTGGTTCCCATTGTTGTATTTTTGGTCTCACTGTAGAATAAGTTTTGAATGCGCCTTTGTTAATCCAAAATACCTTTGGTTCCAGTAGGATTTTCAACATGAGCGGGAGTATAAAATGAATTCCGAAAGTTCCTCCCGTCTGGTACTTCATCAGTCATTCTACATCAGCATAAAATACCTGTGGATCCACTGGTGCCATTCAGGCGGAACTTGCGATGCATCGAAATTCCATTTGTTGTAAACCACCCACCGATCTCTACCTGAAATATCGTTTCTATTTTCAAAATATTCGTTTCCATGGAAATCACTCCCGACAAGAGTTCCGTATTTCGGTGAAGACACTGTCAACATCATTTTTATTGTCTTTCCGATTCCATGCTTGCTGAAATTTTGAAGCTAACATTAGTTTTTCTTGTACTAGTGCAGAAACTCCGTTTTGAAGTGATGCCATTTGCAAGTTTTTTCGTGAAAAATGAAAATCGTGTTCTTGATTACACTTGCCTTGGGATTCAAAGACTCTGTGCCAGTACTAAAGCTCAGTAACAACGAGTACGCTATCCTAATTTAGGTTGAAATGCTCTCCGGAAACAATAATTTACGAATACAAGGATTTACACGCTTCAAATTTGAAAAACGAGTTGCCGCTACTAAAGGATGTTTATGATTCTGCTGAACACAAGCAGTACTTGCCTTACAGCCGTTACGATTGCCCAGAAGCTCAAAGAGTTGAAATTAATGATCAGAGTTTCTTGGATAGGCTTGATTTGGAACAAACTGTAATTATTGTAGGTAAGCGATCGGGAATCGAAAAGAGGGACGTAGAAAAGCGAGCGGTAATGTACACCTCGCCTGTTACTTTCCAGACATACCAATTCTTTTCACCTGGAATCTTTATGGGGATCTTTGCAACTCTGGTTGTATTATTCTTTTCTCTTATTGGCGTTCGAATCTTGACAAATCTACAAACCCCTTCTAGGTTTGAAACTGCAAAGAAATAAATCGGTTAAGCGACGAGAATTTTGTTTTGAGTAGTTCATGAAAAGAAAGCCGTGGAATGCAATCTGCAAGTGTTATTACACTCAACAGAACGATAAAAAGCTCCATGTGTAATTATTACTAGCAGGAATCACGAAATATTTTTCACCGAAAATGAAAGATATCACTCACATCCAGTACCTGAAAGACACTAAAGTTAAACGAACACTGGTACTCCCACTTGATAATTCTGATTTCAGCAAACACACTGTCAGCTGGTGTAAAGAAAAACTATTTCATATTACGGACAAAATCATTTTGGTTAATATCAGAGCTCCCTCAGAAAAACCACCCCATATCTTGCCTTACGTAGAATTGACTGGATACGACCACGATTTGAATGCAAAGATGAAAGCGCTTCATTATCAACAGCAAGAAAGAATGATGGAATTGTATTGTAAAGACCTTCAAGATTTCAGTGTAGAATTCTATATTGGTGTTGGTGAAATTAATGATTTGGTTGAATTCATTGATAGTTTAAATTGTGATATGGTTGTAATGGGGCAACGCGGTGAAGGTTTGATGCAGCTGATTTGGGGCAGTTTTAGCAAACACATGCTTGACAACTGTAAAGCACCGGTATTGATTGTCAAGAAATAAATTACTTTTGAACTCATGGGGTCAAGCTGACAGGGTTTTCCAACCCAAATTCAACTACTGTACGCGATCGAAAGGCGGTTAAATTAGAAACCAGTCCGTACGTCAAAAAGCATCAAACAGAATGCACATGAATTTTTCTTTGTGATTTAGTTTCGTTTATAATTCTCCGAAACATGCAGGTCATAGATTTTGATAAGGTATCGTCAGCAATACAGCTATCCACAGAAGAAGCCATATATGCACGTATCTCACAGTGTTTCGCAGTACTAGGATTGTTAGGATACATTCCAATATTTATGTCATCATTCAGACCAATGGACAATCCCCGATTCTTATTTATATTATCACTGGCAATTGCCGATTTTGGATTATGTTTGCTGCACAGTATAGTAGCGACTATAAATACCACTAGTGAAACTTTTGCGGTTGGAATAGAAGGTTGCATTGCCACGATTCTGATTGATGATGGGTTCTCTGTTGCTACGAATCTGTCCTTGGTTGCAAT
Source organism: Terramyces sp. JEL0728 (assembly GCA_027603945.1). NCBI lineage: Eukaryota > Fungi > Chytridiomycota > Chytridiomycetes > Rhizophydiales > Terramycetaceae > Terramyces > Terramyces sp. JEL0728. Next base: position 72,007 of record JADIIU010000056.1, on the reverse strand, counting down.
TACACTGGAAAGATATTTGGCAATCATTCACCGGATTAATCTGACATACAACCAGACAGTAAAGATACTATTTGGTCTGTGGTTATTTTCCTTGTTTTTTGGCTTATATCCATATCTCGTTGATGCAATGGATATCTTGGTAGTCCTTGGATACGCAAAGCTAAATTGTGAATTCAAGTGGTACTCGAAAGAGCCGCTATCACTTCCAATCTCGATAATAGCAGTTGTGCTATTATTTTCAGTTCCTGCAATTTTATTCTACGCTTACTACAGAATCATTCAGATGTATTTTTCAAAGAGAAAGGCTGGGAAAAAGATTAATACCAAAGAGCGGCTTCTGCTAGTAAAGTCAATCATAATCTGCGGTACACAGCTGCTGTTTTGGACACCTTACTTTGTCTCTATACTCTATGAAACTGTTACTCATCTACAGCTGGAATGGATGGACGGGTTCGCCAATGTATGTGCTTTAATGAATTGCTGCGCAAACTGTCTAATACTGTACTTGTTTGATTTCAATATTCAGGGGAATATACGAGAGCTGTTTGACATTGGTAGGCTATCTTCATTGTCTAGAAACACTGATCCGAATCCCCAAACCCAGAGACAAGAATCTATTATCCGTGAATAAAAGAAATACCATTCAAAGCTTGACATCCTCTATATCGCAAGTTTACCAATAAACCATTTTGTAGTTTGAGCTTGTCCATTCATGAATTATGATGAGCGTGTCCAACTTTTGGGTTCAGTTGCTGAATCTACGCTGGAATTAACTGGGGGAAATGAATCTCACTACCGAATAATCCATCTTATTTCTGGTGCAACTAGGCGTAGTGGTTTGTCATTGAAAATCAGCGTTTCATTCTACTTTTTGCTCGCAAGATTTTCCAAATCACAAACCCATCTCGATGGATTTCAATAATTTGACCAAAATGATTCCCGTTATCGGGCAAACAACACTCAAGGATCTGATTAAATCGATTAGACTCTGTAAGACTGCAGCAGATGAAAGAGCAGTGATTCAAAAGGAATCAGCAAATATTAGAACTGCGTTCAAGGAGGAAAATAATCTGACTAGATATATTAATATTGAAAAGTTACTTTACATTCATATGCTTGGGTATCCTGCGCATTTTGGACAAATTGAATGTCTCAAGTTAGGTATGATTTGATTCTAATGCTTAGGTAATTCGTATTAATTGAAGCCGCCTCTCCAAAATTCACTGACAAGCGATTGGCGTACTTGGGAACTATGCTACTTTTGGATGAAAATCAAGCTACACTGACTCTAGTTACCAATTGCCTGAAAAAGTACCTTTTGTGTTAATCACAGTGATATGAATAACCAAAACATGTATATTGTAGGTTTAGCGTTGTGTACTTTGGGAAATATCGCATCTCCGGAAATGTCAAGAGATTTGTCTGGAGAAGTTGAAAGGCTATTGGGGAGTTCGAATTCATACATTAGGAAAAAGGCGTGTTTGACAGCCCTCAGGATTGTGCGCAAAGTGCCGGATTTGGCAGAGCATTTTGTTGAACGAGCTCAAACCCTGTTGAACGAGAGAAACCACGGTGTTTTGTTGACTGGAGTTACTCTTTTGGAGCAAATGTGTGCCGATCATGAAGATATCACTAAAGTTATCAGACCATCAGTCCCGGTATTGGCAAGACATTTGAAAACGCTAGTTGCCGGCGGATCTTCGCCAGAACATGATGTCAATGGAATAACAGATCCATTCCTTCAAGTCAAAATATTGAGATTGCTGCGCGTATTAGGTAAAGGAAATCAGCAGGCTAGTGAAGCCATGAATGATGTGCTTGCTCAAGTGGCTACGACCACAGAAGCTTCCAAGAATGTAGGCAATGCAATTTTGTACGAAACCGTTCTGACAATTATGAATATTGAAAGTGATTCGTCACTAAGAGTATTGGCAATCAACATCTTGGGAAGGTTCTTGCAAAATAAGGACAACAACATAAAGTATCTAATTTTTGATTGTAGGTATGTAGCGTTGACGACTTTGACCAAGACTTCTCAAACTGCACAATCTACTGACGTTACGGCATTACAAAGGCATCGTTCAACTGTCCTAGACTGCTTAAAAGACCCTGATGTCTCAATCAGAAGAAGAGCATTGGATCTGTCGTTTTATTTGATCACACCTGCCAATATCCGAATATTAACAAGAGAGTTGCTGTCTTACTTGGAAGTTACGGAAGCAGATCAAAAATCATCAGTTTCATCAAGAATTTGTGAATATGCTGGAAGATATAGACCAAACAAGAGATGGGAAATTGACACAATAATCAGAGTGCTTCGAGTTGTCGGAGCATATGTGGATCAATCTGTCATCAACCATTTTGTCAAACTAGTCACTACTGGCGATCATCAAGTTCACCAATATGCGGTTGCGAAGCTATACTTGCTAATCAAGCCTCTGCAAGATACTACTCTATTACAAGAAGGGTTGTTGCAGGCGACATTCTGGTGTTTAGGAGAATATGGGGACATCTTGACAAAAGAAGGAACCGGCAATACTTTTGGCCACGATGAAGATGCGGATGATCAACAAGAGATTATACCTACTGAACAAGAAATAGTGGACAAAATCATTGCCATTTTAAGAGGTCCATATGCTACTAGTTTTGTCAGAGAATATGGAATTACAAGTTTAATCAAGCTATCGGTTAGGTTCAAGACCCACTCTGTCATTCAGTAATCTAATCTAATCCTAGATCTATTAGGGACTACATTCAATCCAGCAAAACTAATATCGATGTTGAAATACAACAAAGAGCCGTGGAATATGATGAAATCTATCAACTGGATTTAGGGACCAGACAAGCTGTACTTGAACATATGCCTGTTTTAGAAAGTGCCGTTAAAGAAGAAAGCCTAAAAGGAACTGGCGCGGCTGTTCAAGGTAATATTAGCTGATTGTAGAAGCTGCTCCAGTAAAGAAAGATACTGGTGTGAATCTACTTGGAGACCTGGAAGGGCTGGCTATCAATCCTGGGGTTACCTCTGCCCCAAAACCAGACGTAAATATTGCTAATTTCAGGATATTATGGACTTGTTGGGTGGACTAGTGCCTGCAGCTACAACTGTTAGTCCAGTGAGAGCAAACTCTAACGCGGTTGATCTCCTTGGTGATTTATTTGGCTCTACACCTACCCCAGCGCCTACTCCGGTTTCTTACCAGCCATTGAAATGTTATGAAAAGAATGGGCTCTTGGTTACTCTATTACCAAACAAGGAATCGCCTACTGTTACCCAAGTCAAAGCAAATTTCTCTGCAACTACCACAATCAATAACTTGCTATTCCAGGTAGCCGTTCCTAAGAATTTCAAACTAATGATGCAACAAAGCTCAAATTCAACTGTAACCCCGAGTGAGCCAGCTTACCAGTTGTTGAAAATTGAAAACTCCACTCGTCAACAAATCCGTTTAAGAATCAAAGTTAGTTATGAAACTGGAGGTAACAATGTTGACGAGATTGTCGAATTTTCTGCATTCGATTCTTCATTATGGGCTTAATAAATACGTTCCTCACTAGTTATCCTCATCCGTGATAATTAACAGATTAAAGGCTTTATTGATTTACAACCCACCGCTTATTAACACTCGCATCCTTTTATATTGGTATTTGTAGCTTCGCCATCAATTCGAATTGGATCGGGAAAATCACTAAAGTCAAATATAAGCATACCTGTATAACTCTACCTGCGCTTCTTGTTTAATTGCATTTTTGGTGAGGCTGTAGAACGCTTGTTCGACATTGATTGCGTCCTTTGCAGACGTTTCGAAATACGGAATCCCTCCCTTTTGTTGTGCCCAAGTCATTGCTCGTTTTTGAGTAACCTTGATTAAGCAATAGTACCTGTCTTTTGCTTTCTTCCATATCTACTTTGTTGCCTAGTAAAATAAACGGAAAGTTGTCTGGATCTTTGGGTGAAGCTTGTAGCAAAAATTCATCTCTCCATCCATCCAAAGCTTCGAAACTTTTTACATGATTTACATCGTAAACGAGCGCGCAACAATCTGCTCCTCTGTAAAACGCAACTCCCAAACTTTGAAAACGTTCTTGGCCAGCAGTATCCCTGCTATTAGCAAAACAAACCATATCTGCATAGTGACTGTCCGGTCATCAATTTGGACTTCTTTTGTCAAGAAATCTGCTCCAATTGTTGCCTTGTATTGGCCAGTGAATTTCTTGTTTACGTATTGATTCATTAAAGATGTTTTTCCAACCCTAAATTACGCTATAAATACCCGCTGTCTCCTAATATAATTGCTGGGTTTAAATTTCTCTTACCTTTCAGTAGTACTTTTTTGTTTGGATTTGCCATGTTTTTTCGCAAACTTTCGAGTCACGATTTTGAAATCACTGAAAAATGCTTGAATTGATAGTGGAGAGATGGAGGGTCAAGTTTCAATTGAGGAATAACTGGAGAGATGGTGGGTCAAGTTCAATTGAGGAGTAATTGGAATTCTCGTGGTTGTTGAGGCGAACCATGACTGGAACGGGAAAATCTCTGTCAGATATTATAAAGTTGAGCGTGATAGCAGAATTGGTTATATTCTCAGCAGATGCAAAATATCCTGATTCCAGGCAATAACAATTTCGGCAGAGATGGAATATGCCACTGATACTCGCATTGCAGAAACAATTATGCTACTCCGGTTTGAAGCGGAGTATAATATGACGCGTAAACTACTACCAAAATGCAGTGCCGTCCTTGGCTCAATCTATTGAGAAAGTAGTTTCTGCCTAAAATTCTTGAACTATTATCATCTCAAGTTACCAATTTGGACATTGCGTATCTAAAATGAAATTATGAGGTCATTTTCCGACGCGTTCTAAAACAGTTTCCAAAAATGAGCGACAGATTGATTTCCTCTTACCTCGTTCCAGTGGTAATCTGTTTTGGAGCCGCACTACAAAAGAACTTTCAATCGGTGCATATACTGCTTAACAATATCAAAATTGTTTCTCAATTCACTATAATTGGATGGATATGTGTGGTGTTGAATTTCTTTTTGCTGCTGTTTCAGATTATTATGCAGGATTACACAGTATCGCCGTATAATTTACCGCCATCAACCTACGCTGTCTATCAATTCTTGTCGGGAATGTGCTATCATTTGGTACACATGATTTTATTCTACCTGATCATCCTTCGGCTGCCTGTCGTCGCAAAAGTATTCCGGTTTAATATAGAAAGAAACGCTTACTTATAAAGGATTTCTCGGAGCCTGCGTGTTTGGAATTCTCCTCAAATTGGTCAATATCGTTGTAGGTGTGATTCTGAATGTTGGTATCATCAATGGCACTTATGCAACCCAGCTAGCAAGTCCATGGGCAAGAGTAATTCTCTCTAATGTAGCCCCAATCGATTATTACTATCGTGGCTGCTTTCTTTGAAGCTGCGATAATGATTCCAGCATCTTGCGTATTCATTTATAGTATCGCTACGAAATTGAATATCCCTGGTTGGGCATTGGTGAACGAACTTGCAATGAAATACGCTGCTTGCGATTATATCATTATGGCTGGATTCAAAATCTACGCTTGCATCGGGTATATTTTGGTTATCAAAAACAATTTCGTTGCCAATAATATCTATCTCTCTGGCAATGGCATTGGCCTCTCAAGCGCTATTTTCGCAACGTACATCTTTGTCCATGGCAGTTTCAATGCCCCTCAACAGATGTTGCAAGACTATAGTGTCAGTTCAAAGTAATTCTTGCTGATTTTAGTGGAAAAAGGAATACTATTCAAAGTAAGACCGATTCAAAGGTGAAAAGGACCTCGTCCAGTGACGAGTAGGTGGAATCGTTTGGTATTGATAAACTAGAGCTATATTGTATTTATTCTTAGTGACTGAGTTGAGGGACTTTGCCAACTTGAGCTTTTCATGCAAGTCTCATCAAATGACATGTCCGCCGTCAAACTCAATTAACCCTAATGATGGCAACCAGTTCCAAGGTAAATGTAATATCAAAAGAAGAATAATGTTTATTAATCACAATGAAACAGTCTGTTCACCTGCAGCTTCATCCTCCTTCAATTCAACGTTTTCAAACGACTTCATTTGTCTTAATCCCCAAGTCTTGAACATCTCGGCATCAACGTCCCATCCAACTGCGTCAGTAGTCAACATCTTTTCACCAGTGAAAATAGCATTGGCGCCAGCATTGAAGCACAAGATTTGTTTTTCTTCGCTTAATTCAGTTCGGCCAGCTGCTAATCTAATTATTGATTTTGGCATAATGATTCTTGCGGTTGCAATTGTGCGTAACAGATTTGAGAAAGGAAGCGGTTTTTGTTTGCCAAGCGGAGTACCTTTGATTGGGACTAGCGTGTTGATTGGTAGCGATTCTGGGTGTTCACTCAAGTTGGAAAGTGTTCTTAGGAACGAAACATGATCCTTTGGTGTTTCTCCTAGACCCAGGATTCCACCGGTACACACCTTTACTCCGCTTGATTGAACGTTAGCAATAGTATCTAAGCGTTCGCTAAATGACCTAGTGGTAATGATTGAAGGATAGTGTTCTGGCGAGGTATCAATGTTGTGATTATACGCTGTTAGTCCAGATTCTTTTAATTCCTCGATTTGTTCTTTTGAAAGCATTCCCAAAGTGACACAGACTTCCATATCCATGCTGCGAATTTCGTTAACCATCTCCTTGATTTGCTTCAAATTGGTTTTTCTTCCTTTCATGTCTCTCCATGCAGCACCCATACAGAATCTGGTGCTCCCGTTTTGTTTGGCTATTCTAGCTGCTTCAACCACATCAGGCACTTGAGCCAACTTTGATGGTTTTAGCCCGGTCTTGTACTTTGACGATTGAGCGCAGTAGGAACAATCTTCGGTACATCCTCCTGATTTGATATTGTATAAAGTGCACTGTTGAATAACGGAAGGGTCGTGGAATCTACGATGTTGAATGGCTGCCTGGTGCGATAGTTCCATCAAAGGGGAGTTGTAAATGGTTTCAATCTCTTCAAAGGTCCAGTTATTTCTTGGTTTTTGCAGGGATATAGCATGCTTGATCAGCTCCCTGGATGGTAATGCAGTAGCCAGCGTTCCAAATCTCTTCATTATTGAAAAATTAATCGGACGGATAGAATTTAAATTGCATGTGGCTTATGATTTGCTACTCACAAGATCTCCCATTAATTAAACTGGCGTAGAATATGAGATAACATTGCTATAATTCCTGTCGAGGCTGCCAAACAAGTCTCATTTGTTTCAGCAAAGTTGTGAAAAAAAAAGTTTGAAAATGCTCATACTCAAAGCGCTAAATTTCTTTGGGGCAGCAGCTAGTGCAAACACCTATCTGTATACTTCATACTTTTACTTTCAGTATTTTCAGTTATCCAAAGATCAGGTGGGGACAATCACTTCAATAACTCCTCTGGTATCATTGATTGCAATTCCATGTGTAATGTACCTTGGGGACACAATTAAATGGTTGACAATGAAGCGCCTGCTGTTGATTTGTACGATAATCGGGACTGTATTCTGGTCCCTCCACTTGTTTGTTCCGCAAGATTCGCCAATGAGAATCTACATGCTAACTGCGATTATAGTGCTCTCTGCTATTTCATTATCTTCATGCGGAACTATCCAGGACGCTCTTACACTCACAGTACTTGGAAAGGACAAGGATAAATATGGTCAGCAAAGACTGTATGCTTCGATATCATGGGGACTATCTTCATTATTAACCGGATATTTGATTGATGCAACTCAAAATTACTGGATACCTATTTATTTATTTATATTCTTTAATGTGATTCAAGTTTCGATTATTTGCTGCTTGCCAGAACAGCCAGAAGATATTACTGAACAAGAATCTTCTGGATCGCAGGATGAAGAACAAAGTATTGGAAATACAGATCAATCCATTACCACTGCTGGGGATACAGCCAATGAAGAAACTGCACTGTTGCAACGAGAACCAACCCCAGCCTTGCTTTCATCTGTATTTGCACCTAAAACCGCATTATTCTTTGTTACAATTTCATTATTAGGCTTTGTGTTTGCAATTATTGGTGCCTATTTATTCATTTACTTGTCAATTGTCTGGAAAGCGTCTCCGACCTTACTAGGATCGACAACGCCATTCTCAGTGGTGATGGAATTGCCAGTATTCTATTACTCAGGTAATTTCATTCTTATTGTAGATTATTTGATTAAAAAAGTTGGTAAAGGAAGGATGATTCTCATTTCTCATGCGTGTTTGATTGCCAGAATGTTCATCTACATGTACTTGCCAAATATTCTAGGAGATTTAATGGAAAAAGGTAATCCGTGCTAATATTAGGAGGCAACTATTTGATTTTGTTGATTGAGGTTACACATGGTGCTTCATTTGCTTTCCAATGGGCTGCTGGTATTGAACTAACGCAGCAGTTAGCTCATCCACAGTATGTCCAGACGTTTATTGGAATATTTTGCTCTCTTTCCAACAACGCTGGGGGGATTATTGGAAATACGGTTGGTGGATTTGTGTATGAATTCTACGGGTATTTCTACATGTGGGGAATTTGTTTGGCTGTACTATTAGTATCTGCCTTCCTCTTTTCCATTTCTTTAAAAATAAAAAAATAGATGGACCTTATTGCAGAAGCTAAAGCACACTTGAAATTGACTATAAATAACAATTTATTAACGTGAACCAACGTATCCTTCCTTTTCCAACTCAAGGACGACTTCATGTACAACTTGACCAATCGACTGTGTGGATAAGTCAACAACCAAAGTTGGCTTGGATGGAGCCTCAAAATCGCTCGATCCTTTAGAGTGGTGTCCTGCTCTATCAGTAGCCTTGACGTATTCTAAAGGAGTAGCAACATGAACCAAGACAATACCACCTCCATTCTTTGACACGGTTGCCACGAATCGGTCTTGTTGAGACTGTTTAGTAATCAATGGAGCAGCAATGACAGCACCGCCATTCTTTGAAACTTCGCCAGCAATGAACGACAAGGTAGAAACATCTTGTTCGGTTGCAGACGACTGTTTTTCATTTGGAAGTAGCAAGGTGGTTGGACGCTGGCCTCCTTGGCTTAAAACAGAGTCGAGCGCATTTGCAACTGTTGTAAGAGCTTGAGAGTAGTGTCCAACAAACAGCACTGCAAATCCTTGCTTTGTCCTGGCTGGATATACAGATCGCAAAATTGTTTGTACTTCAGGATAAGTAAACCAATCGGGAATATGGCCACCAGTCTTTAGTCTTCTACGCAATTCTGTGCCAGAGATGTTGAGGGTTTGTACTCCTTCTGGAACTTGGTCAGCTGGAACATATTCGTCAGTGTCTGGGATATATGAAACCATCTTGAATGGAACTACAGTAATTTCAAGCTCGTCCACGTACTTGTTGACCAAGTCTTGAGCGTCATAAGGGCCATAAAAGTCTTTTCCGTTTGAATCTTTGCCTGGGCCAGCGTGATCTCTACCGATAATAAAATGTGTGCATCCAAAGTTCTTTCTGATGATGGAATGCCATAAAGCTTCTCTTGGTCCACCCATACGCATTGCCAATGGCAGCAGAGATAAAATCGCCATACCTTCAGGATATTTTTGAAGGATGGTCTTGTACACTCTAACTCTAGTAAAGTGATCCACGTCGCCAGGTTTAGTCATTCCAACTACAGGATGGATCAACACATGGCACTTGTTTTCGCGAGCTGCTCTGACTGTGAGTTCACGATGAGCGCGGTGCATTGGGTTTCTAGTTTGGAATGCGACTACTCTAGACATGTCAAGCTTGTTGAATTTCTGTCGGAGTTCGACTGGGGTGAATCTAAATTCGGTGTAATCGTAATGGGCAGGCAAGCTGATTGCTTCCAATGATCCACCGACGTAGAATTCCTTGGCAACAGTGTGCAGATAGTTGACAGCTGGGTGGGCAGAATCATCCTTTCCAAATACTTTTTCGGCTTCCAGCGACTTGTTTGGCTTGTAGATATCTTGAACAGTCAAAATAGCCAATGGCTCGTCATCTTGTGGGTTGCGCAAGGTAATCTTCTTGCCGGCAGCTAGCTCCAATTCATCAATTTGTTGTTGGCTGACATCCAAAGTGATTGGCATGGACCATAGCAAGCCGTTTTGAAGTCTAAGGTTGAACAAGACGCCTTCGTAGTCTTGTTGGTTCATGAAACCTTCGAGAGGAGAAAACCCACCATTCAACAACAGCTCTAAATCGCACAACTGTCTTTCATTGAGGGTTAATGATGGCAATTCAGCTGCCAGCGCAATGTACTCTTCCTTTCTTGGGGCATCTCTTTGAATCAAATCTTTTAGCTCGCCTCCGTGTGGTTGATTAGACATTTTGGTTGCTGATCGTTGTTGGTGATATTTATACTGTGGGTGTGATGCCTTGAGTTCCAGCCACAAACGATTTGGAGGTAAAAAGGAACACAAGAAACCGAGGGAAAAATTAGTGGTTTTTTGCGAATGCATGCTATTCCTACCCGCTATCCGATCCTTGGATCGATTTGCCTTTACCAGTTCGTAAGATTTATTAATTTCCATTTTTCTGTTGGATTTTCCATTTCTTAGTATGAGGTGAAAATTGCGTGATTTCGCGATAGGGAGATTATCAAAGACTTATCACACTTGCAGCGGGGAATTAGCGTATAAAAGAGCAACACTCGAGACATTGAGACAGTATGCCAGTGTATTGCCTACGTTGTGTCACGTGTTAATATTAACCCCACAATATCAAACAAATGATCAGAATGATTTATTAAAATTTAGAGAATGAGGCATCTTCCATAGGATGGAGCTGCTTGAGGTTTTACTTCGGGAGCTGCATGTGTTTCGTCGTCTATAATATCTAAGGTGGATGAGGTGTTTAGCAATACAGCAGCTTCCGGTTTGGTGATTTCTGGTACTTGTTCGTAAACGGTTTCGATTACCACTTCACGAACGGTTTCAGCATCTTTTTCTTGGTTGTTAATAGATTCTAAACTTTGGATATCTACCGCTTTAGCTTCATTAATATTGGATTCAGTGGTAGTTTCTCCAGCCTGGGTTGCTTCTACTGTTATAACTTTATCGTCTTTGACTACAGATTTTTCAATGACCGATTCCTCAATGATTACCTGTTCGGTAACAGATTCTGTGACCGTTTGTTCAGCAGTCATCTCTACATGTTCTTGAGTTGCTTCTTCACTATCAGTCTTGTCAACGACATTGCCTTGAACAACTTCTTCAATAAGGACTTTCTCGACAACATTGACTTGAGCTACATCTTCTACCAATACTTCTTCAACGACAATACCTTGAACGTCTTCAGATTCTTCGTCAACAACATCTTGAACTGTTTCTTCAACAGGAGTTTCATCAACATCATTGTCTTCAGTGTGTTCGTCAGCAACTATATCTTGAATGTCTTCTACAACTTCCTTATCATTGACAACATCCTGGACAGCTTCGTCAGCAACTATATCTTGAACTGTTTCTTCAACAGGAGTTTCATCAACATCATTGTCTTCAGTGTGTTCGTCAGCAACTATATCTTGAATGTCTTCTACAACTTCCTTATCATTGACAACATCTTGGGCAGATTCTTCAATGACATCATCTTGGACAGATTCATCAGTAACGCGTTCGTGAATAAGTTCGTCAATAACATCAGCTTGGACAGATTCAATGACAACTGTTTCTTGTTCTGTAATTGCTATCTGTTCCTCATTTGCTTGTTCAGAAACAGTTTCTTCCACAGCCGATTCAGCGACTACCGGTTCAACTTCCCCTGCTACGTCCTGTGTTACATAAAGTTCACGAGTTTCAATATGTTGCTCGCTTTCAACAATTTCAATGGTAGTGGCTTCTTCAAATACTGCTTTTTGCATTTCTACTTTCTGTTCAGCTGGCTCTGGGACAGTTTCAGTGACTTGTTCCGCTACTGTTTCTTCAGTTACCAATTCTTGGACAGGTTCTACAACGGTTTCTACTGGTTGCTCTTCGTTCACGACTTCAGCTGCTTGATCAACTGCTGTTTCAGCGACTAGTTCCGCTACAACTGCTTCAGTAGCTGGCTCGACTGGCGTTTCTTGAACAGTTTCTACTACTTTGACTTTGCGTTGTTCATGAGCTTCAATTTCCTTTGTAGCTTGAACATAAGTTTCTTCAATAATAATTTGCTCATCTAAATCAAATCAAATGTACCTTTAATTGTATCTAATTCATCAACAATTTGTTTAATTTCACCAACGATTTCGCCAATTACAAGGCTATCTTGTGCAACGCGGTTTAATTCCTGGGCAACATTTTGTAATTCAACTGATTCATCATCAAAATCAAAAGATAATTCCTTTGCGATTTCAGTAACTTCGATTGCAGCTTGTTGGATTTCGCCAGCAGAGGACGAAAGGGTGTCGAGTTCTTGGGCTACCGAAGATAGCTCTGTTGCGATTTCAGTAATTTGTTCTAGTTTCTCTTGGGTATCTAGAGAGTCTACTTGGTCGTTCATATTTTTTGGAAACTCGAAGCAAGGTCGCCGTTTAAAGGGATCTGATTTCAAGTCAGTGTTTTTCATAGATACTCGCCTTGGGATGACTAGACATTGACAAACACACTCACTCCTATTCATCAATCACCCATATAGCTGTTCACAAGTGTTTATTCTATTTATCTTGGAATGCAGTGCAGAGTTTCTTTGATTTACGGTCAATCAAATTTGATTGTTGCACAAAATGAGAAAGTTGCCAAAAAACTTAATACACTTGCCGAATGATTCCGCCGCCGTAACAAATACAGTCATCATAAATACCTACGCTCTGGCCAACTGCTAGCCCTTCTTGAGGCTCATCAAATACAATTTCCATATAGCCATCGAAGGCAGATACACGCGCTTTGACGGGATCCATACGATACCTATACTTGATATGGTAGTCACCTTGCACGCAATCATTGATCCACCACATACTACACCGTATTTTAGATGTTTTCAAAAGGTCATCGTTTCGTTCCACTACAATAAGCTCATTCTTTTCAATATTCTTTTTAGCTACAAACCATTTCTTTGATCCAGGTATGCGTGCACCTTGGCCAACAGTGTACATTGACAAATCCTTGCACGAACCAAGTACTTGGCCATCTTTTGTAACGAATTTACCGGGATTGGAGGGGATGTAATCCAAAATGAATTTGTTGAAATTTCTCTGGCCTATAAAGCATATTCCCATGCTTTCCTTTTTAAACGCGACATCTTCAAGCCCGTTGTCTTTAGCTATTTGCTTGACTTGCGGCTTAATCAACCCGCCAACTGGAAATAGTGTTTTTTCCAGCACAGATGATTTAATGTGAGTCAAGTAGTATGTTTGGTCCTTGTTTCCATCAACTGCTTTCATCAAATGAGTCCTGCCACCAATCAGTTTTGTTCTGGCGTAGTGTCCAAAGGCAATATAATCTGCATTTAGCTCTTTGACAGCCCGCTCATAAAATAAGCCGAATTTAATATGCTGGTTGCAAGATATATCCGGATTAGGCGTATTCTTGTTCATCAATTCTTGGAGAAACGGATCAAAGACGTAATTCCAATACTCTTTAGTGAAATCAAACTGGGCAATTGGTATTCCTATTTGGTTTGCTATTTTTTGTATCTCTGGGAATTCATCTTGGCAGTTGCCGGTTTCGTATTTATGATCCCAGTTCTTCATGTATACTCCATGAACATTATATCCCTATGTAAGTTGTAGTTTTTACCATATTTTTCAAGAGTAAAGCAGAGACTGTGGAATCTACTCCACCTGATAGCCCGACAATAACTTTTGGTTTCCTTAAACCCCTGTCCGTGTGTGAATGGAAATATCTATTAATATAACTGAAATCTCCTTTACATCTCATGTGCTCTATTTTTTCTCGAACTCTGCAGGAAAAAAAATTTTGAAATTATTTATGATTCCAAGGCTACTAAGGAAACCGTTGCTACAAAAAATTACAGCAAATTCATTCCATTCATCCGCAATTAATTATTTTAAAAAGGATCCTTACCAAGTGCTTGGTGTAGGGAAGCAAGCGTCGGCAAACGAAATAAAAAAGAAATACTATCAGGTACAATTGTTATTGACGTAGCTTGCAAAGGAATATCATCCGGACACAAACAAAGACCCTAAAGCAAAAGAAAAATTCATTGAAATTCAGTCCGCTTACGAATTACTTTCTGATGAACAAAAGAGGCAGGATTATGACCAATTTGGACACCAGGATTCGCAAAATCCTTTCCAAGGCGGAGGCAATCCATTCCAAGGAAACCCATTTGGATTTGGCGGTGGTGGTAATCCATTCCATGATATATTCTCAAGCTTTAGAGGATTTGGCGGTCAAATGGATAATATCGGTGAAGATATAATGCAGAGAATGAACATCACATTTATGGAAGCTTGTCATGGTGCAAAAAAGGAATTATCATATCAGAAGATTGTGACTTGCAGCCCTTGTGGTGGGGATGGTGCCAAGCAAGGCAAGAAGCCCACTGTTTGTGGTCAATGTGGTGGTGCTGGACAGGTTATCTTTAATAGAGGCGGTTTCCAGATGGCTACTAGCTGCCCTGCTTGTGGTGGTAAAGGAAAGACGATTGCACGCGGTAACTTTTTATTAATGAAAGGAAATGAATGTACCACCTGCCAAGGGCAAGGTAAAATAAGAGAACGCAAAGATATCACTGTTAATATTCCTGCTGGTACTTTTTATTTAATTGTAGGTATTGATGATGGCATGAGGGTAAGATTACAAGGGCAAGGGGATGAACCAGTAGAAGGAAACGGAAGACCTGGTGATCTTTTAATTCAAATCAATGTATCTAGACATCCACAGTTCAAGAGAGATGGAGCGAATATTTTATTGGATGTGGACTTGCCATTAACTACAGCAATATTAGGTGGGAAAATACATATCCCAACAGTTGATGGTGATGTTGAATTGAACATTCCACAAGGTAGCCAACCTGGAGATCGCAAGGTATTAAGACAGAGGGGAATTGTTAATGTCAATCAAAGAGGAAAAGGCGACCAAATCGTTACTCTTAAAGTCAAGCTTCCAACCTCTCTTACCTCCAAACAGAAAGATTTGCTCTTGGAAGCGTTTGCGGAAAAGAAACCAGAAAGAGCAAAGAGTGAAGAGAAACCACAGAAAGCAGAGAAAGCAAAACCAGCAGAAACTAAAGAGGAAAAGAATGATGGAACGTTTGCAAAGTTCTTTAAAGATTTGAAGAAAAATATTAAATAAAGTGCATCTCTATTGCAAATCCTCCAAAAGTGTATTTTCAAACTGCTGTGGTGCTTTCGCGGAACATTCGTCTTGTGCCAGCTAATTTCTATACCAAGAGCGCACTTTATTGCATGGAATATTATGACCAAAGAATGGTCAAAGCTAAATATGAACTCAAAAATTTCGCGTAATCAGAATGCACACGAAAACTTCAAAACAAGTACTCTCGCCACTAGCAGACGCAGTCTCAGCTCTAATAATAATCATTTCCGATTCGGATATAAATTCAACCCCCACTCCAGACCTGTCGCAGTTGTCAAAAGCAGTAGAGTCGCAAATACAGAATTTAATAGTTGTTGCCAAGAAGATTACGAATCAGCCGACTGCTGATTTGACGCTAAAGGAATTGATGCCTTTGGCTTGTCAACAAGTGTCCGATGCTTCAAATCTATTGGTTTCTTCTACAAGTTTATTGGCACGGGATCCATTTTCATCAAAGGGGAGACAGGATCTATTAGAATCAGTAAAAGGGATCCTGGAAGGCACTACTAGGATTTTGGATGTATTTGACGATTCTGAAATGTATTTTTTTCTAATGTAGATTGAAAATATTGCAACAAACTTCGCTGTTGCGAAATCTGCTCTTGGGACTGGAGAATTTCAATGGGGATTTAAACAACCAATCGCAGTATATCCATACGGTAAAGCGTATTACTCAGTCAATTTTTGCAACCTGTCAGCTATGTTCAAAGCGTGTCGGAGATATCGTTTCAGACCAACTGGCGCTGGATTTAAAAGACGCGATTGAAAATATAAAAAATGAAAGCGGGCCTTATATTCAGGCTTGTAAATTGTTTTTGTCGTTACCAAATGCGCGCAACGCCAAAGAAATTTTGACAATTTCACGACAGAATATTGAAAATAATACAATCAAGATTGATGAGATTGTCACTTGCAAGGACTATGATGAATATTCCAAGAAGCAGCAAAATGAAGAAGACGATAACAAGTAATTGCTGTTAATTCAGATATGCAAAAGTCAAAGCAAGACTGTTAGCGGAACCATTAAGTGAGCAATGGAAGAAATCCAGTGCTGATACCGATCAATTGTGCAAGGAATTCATTGGAGAAGTATTAAAGAGAAATCAAAGTATCGACGGTATATTTTTCTAATCAAGGTATACTTGAAAGAGTTGGAAAGGACGATGTTCATAACAAAGCAAAAGAAGTCAATAGTGCCACTGGAACGAATATCGAATTATTCAAAACCTTATTGGAGGATCAACATGTAATGTTCAACGAAAACCAGCTAGATCACGATTCAGCACATTTGATTAATGCTCTTGATAAGAGCGGAGATATTCTCCAAGCTAATGCCACCAGTGGAGTGATTTCAGAACTTATTACTACTCTTGGCAACTTATCCGATCCTGCCAATTTGTCTACCGTAGTAGGACAAATGCAAGAGCAAGTCAGATGCACCAACCCAGAATTACTTGGGGAGAAATCACTTGTTTTTCATGATGAAGCAAAGAAATTGGGCGAGTTGGTCACTGCAGCATTGAAATCCGTTGATCCTACCAATCAAACCCTGCCTGTTGCCAATGCGCAGTTTGAAAAATGTCAAAAAGCATTGCCCGCTGTTATTGCTGCCACTAATCTGTATAAAAATCATCCAGAGAACGAGTTAGCCAAGGATTATGCTACAAAGACCATCAATTCGTATGCAGATGCTGTCAAAGACCTTACAAAAACACTTGTTTCTCAAGAAGGGGTATTTGCTGCTCCACAGCTTATTGAATCTGGCCGTAAACGAATACTTGACCGTAGACATTGCCTTTTCTCACCATTCAAAGTCCCTGCTGGATGCTATTGCAAAGAACGACTTGCCAAACGCTTCAAAGGAAATGAATTTGACTGGTCTTTCAGCTATGCAACTATTAAGAATCACTGAACAGGAAATGGAGAATACCGAAGATCCAAATTACAAACAAGCCCTAACTACCGAAATTGCATTCATCAAAGGAGGTATTTATTGTTAATTCAGCCTTGCCACAATTGATTTCTAGAGCAAATGATTTGTTCCAGCACTTGGATACTTCATCTGAAAATGAAAAGGAAGAATTAAACAAGATTGTCAAATCTATCGTTGCTGGATTGTCCACAGTTGGAAACGTGGTCCGGGAATACAATAACATTTCTAAAGATGCTTTACAGCTACCAGCAGTGGTATTGTATGAAAAAGAGAAACCGACACCAGTTGAACCAGAACCAATTCCTGCGTCTGATCCTAACCAACTGACTGATGACCAAAAAGCACAATTGGTAAAAGAAGCAGAAAAGCAGCAGGATGATCAGTTACGATCGTTGACCTCTGCGATTAAAGAATTGGTTATTGTACAAGAAGAAGCTCCAAAAGTCCTCAGTGAAACTGAAGCGCAGCAAGATCCAATCAAGGTGCTATTATTTAATATTAGGCTGCTGGCCAAGAGCTTGTGGTCGAGGCTTCTCATTGGGCACAGCAAGAAAATGACATTGTGTTGATTGTCAACAAAATCGCACAAAAGTTTCTAGACCTTTCCGAGTACCACAATAAGCTTTCTCGCCACAATGATCCACAAGCCAAGAGATCGTTTATCCAAACTGCACAAGATATCATGCGCGAAACTGATAAACTAGAAGAGACTGTCAAAGTTCTTATTACTTGGTGTGCAGACAAGAGATTATGCAACCAAATACAAAATACATTGGCGCGATTAGTAACTTTGGCGCAAACACTTAAAGTTATTGCTGCAGTTAAAGCGTCGTCGCCAAAAGACACGGATAAAGCAGTGCAACTGGTTTCCTGCGGACAAAACGTTGTTCAAAGTGTAAAAATGGTCCTCCGTGATGCAATCAGCTGCAGCTTGAGGCTAAAGAAAGACTGCCCAAGTGATCTAGTACGGTTCCGCAAAGTTATTTATGCAAAAGGCAAATAAAATATATTAAGTTGTTGAAACTGGCGACTGTGGCTCTGCAGGCATGATATTACAAGTTATCCGCAGTTTATCTTTACACTGTTTGCACAAGTACAGACCCACTTGGTTTGGATGTTTTGCCCAAATTTCGGAATGAGTTGTTTTGCAGTGGGTGCAAGTGTGCGCTGGGATGAATCTTTTACCAGCCGAAGCGCATTTACGTCTGCGTCTGTAGCATTTTTGGCAAATGTGTCCTTTCTTTACGAATGAGTCTAGACACCATCTGCCGGATGTTCTTGTGGAGAAGCAGTCGCCGCACTGGCGAGGGACAGTAGTCCCGTCAGCAAGAGTATCATACATTTGATAAGCCGAGCTGGACTGTTGGTGTTCTTTCAGGGCTAGGTACCCTGTAAACCTCTGTATTGGAGACTTGTCATTTTGCAACGGGGATTGTGGTTTATCATGTACAGGAAAGGTTTGCTTGTTTTGTAGATTTGAAATTTGAATGTCTTGCTCGTAAACCAGCTGTTGAAGAAGCGACAGCTCGTTTTCTTGGTCAGCTAGTCGTTTTCTAAGACTTTCCTGGTCTTTTAGCAGCGTGTAGTATTGCGACTGGTAGTATTTTAAATCGCACATTTGTAGTTTAACCGCTTTTGTTTTTGCAGTTTATATATCGCCAGTTCATTTCCTCGGAAAAAGCTCCGATTTTATACCGACAATACGTGGTGGCCGGGGCACAAGATGAGTCAAAAATCAGCGGCGATGAAGACCCTCGAGTCATTTGTAGTGAATGAAAGGTGCATGGTAGCACTCCAAAGTAGGAACTCTCTACTTGACCAGTGCTAAAGTCCAGCAGCATAAACGTCCAACTTAAAAGGACAGCCAACTTAACAGGAGCTTGTTTGGGGTGTAATTGGAGATTCCAGCAATTACAAAGGAAGCGCCAACTTTTCAATGGCATGTCCAAAGAGTGTGCAACGCTGTCTCCAAGACTAAAAACAAAGTTTATTATAAATTACGAAAGCAAATCACTGATTCTGGACCCGCGATGCGTAGATTCATGCGAACAAGTAGACACAGGCGACTGCGGTTCTTTAGGCGACAATATATTACAAGTGATTTTGATTTGGTCTTTGCAGCCGCTGCAGAGATACTTGCCGCCTTGATTGGGATGTTTGAACCACATTGGAGATGTCTTGGAGGTGCAGTTTGAGCATTCGTGGGTAGGGATGAATTCTATACCAGATACAATCATCTTTTTTCTACGACGGTAGCATTTTTGGCAGATATGGCCGTTCTTTACGTGTTGGTCGAGACACCAGTGTCCACTAGTATGAGTTGCATGGCAGTCGCCGCATTGTCTAGGTATGCTGGTGCCATCGGCAAGAGCATCGAATTTTGGCTTGTTTGCGTTTAGAGACGGCTTGCGCTTTCGTTCTTTATCAGATTCGTGAGTATAGCCAATAAATTTATCGCTTTCGGTATCAGAGATTTCTTTTGCTGGGGTTGGGAATCGGGGAATGGGTCTTGTTTTTGGCAGCAGCTGTTCAATGTCCTTGTCTTTTTGGTATACTAGATTCCTTAGGTGGGCTATTTCCATCTCTTGGTTCTTTAGTTGTCTGTGCAGATGTAACTGTTCTTCGAGCACCATCAGGTACTTTGCCTTGTACTGTTCGAGCGTTTCCATTTTGTGAAGGGAGATTTTGTCTTTCTATTTATACTTCAGCCCAGCACACAAAATGGTCGTTGTGTAAGTGGGTGATACCCCTGTCGCCTGCCTTTTTAGATTGTAGAACGAATTGGTACAGAGGACAAAAAAGCACAAAACCAAGGGCAAGGCTGTTTTTCTTGTCCAAACTCACTTTGATTCCATCCGCCTAGCCGTCAATTGATTATATCTCCTTTGCGTCTGCCAGTTTATGTTTTTTTGTTTGTTTAATGAACTCACTCGATCATCAACCGCAATTTGGCTGTGTGCTGATTACGGCCTACTCGACACAAAGGAGAGCGCTCAACTCTAGCAATCTGGAAATTTCTTGGGCCATTTGATTTTATAATGAAAATCACTTTTTGTCCCTTTGATGCTACTTGGAATTAGTATCTTATACTTGCTACTCTTTGAAATTTTGTTTGGTGTTTTGTGACATGTGTGTCAAATGTGACACAATCCATACTAAATTGTGTTTTTGGTTCAATCAGACCAGTTCTGCTTTGTTCCTTCTCTCTCCAGCCTTACATCGCAGCCTTCGCTCTCGGTCTCTTTCAGTAGCAGACAGCAAATATCGCTGTGCATTTCCGAAGTTTTCCCTTTCAACAAACACATGTTTGCAACAAGGTCCGAAAATGGAATGCAAATGGTTAATTAGCCGTTTCAAAACCAAAAATGCAGGATGAGCCAGTGAGTGTGTTTCGCATACATATTTTTACTTGGGAATGTTCAGTGTCCTGTAGTACGAATCCATCAAAGAGAAAATGAGGTGGGTCAAGAGAAACTTGCTGATCTTTTACCTGATTCATTTTCCAGCAGCGACTGGCATATTACAATTACACTGGAGATGTTATTCAATCACATCGAGTGAGGGTTATAAAGGACTACTGCTGTTTACACTATTGTAACTAACACAATAAAGCCAAGCAGCCCTCAATTGAGGCTGGCGATGCTTGAGCAATTCTCCCTCTATTCATTAACGAAATCATATAATTATGTTCAACATCACTAGATAATTAATTAGTGTATTTCCAATCTTTAGGAACGTTTTCCACAAGTTCGGACTCTGACCATTCTACTGCCTTAATAGCCAGCAATAATCCAAGGCTGGCTAGATCAGCAGCACTTAGTAATTGCCAAGTTCTGTTTTGATCTACCCTGTCCAATTGGGTATTTGTATTAATCAGGAAGTCTAGCCGAAATCTTTTGATTGTTATCAACGAAAACGTTTTTATCAGCACTTGAGCGGTTTAGTTACCGTAAATGGCGGTACGTATTAATGACATCCATAACAAGAATTTATCCAACAGAAACCATGAATCAAGGAAATAGCGGTTATATGATCGCCGTTTAGTGAATGACTGCTATTGATTACGCCCCTTCTGCTCGATCCCAGAACATGCCAAATTTATGTTATCGATAGCCCCGCCAAGCACTGTTGGTCCATGTATCCATATGATTATTGCAAGTGAACGTTTTGTGTTACTATTTAGTATAACAAACACTAAATATAATCATGCAGCGGGTATTGTTCGAGTTTTTTTTTCAGGGGGTTCTAGCGCTGGGTCTTTCAATCGTTTTCAACTATCGGGTTTTATTTTCCGCTGACTCGTAAATCACCCTTCGAAATCAAAGCGAGAAAATATAAAAGTTTTAGTAAAAGATTGGGCGGAAAGGATGCCCCGGGTAACGAGAAAATGATTCGCCAGGTCAAAGATCTCTTTAGTTGGAAGTTGAAGTATTTTCATTCTGTGGAACGCACCTACAAGTGTGGTCAAAAACAAATTTGGATAGGTGGCTGATATATAAACCCAATGAAGATTTTAATATTTTTATATGAAAACACAAAAGAAGACTAATCATAAACTACTGGCACGTAAATTACAGATACGGCTGCAGCTAGCGTTGGTTAAAGTGTCGCTTGGACTGGAGAACTTTAGTGTCAGCGATTTGATGAAGATGGAACTCGAACAGCTTCCAATTAAATACTGCGAAAGCACAAAGATACCAAAAGCTATCGACTATGGTTCAGATAACCTGGTGTCCCTGGACGTGCTGCTAGCAACACGATTAATAAATACCTAACGATTTTTGCAACTGATTTGTGTATCTTGGTTCTCTAGTTGCTTTCTATTTCTTTTTTATGCAAGTTGGCTGTATCTTGGACCTTTCCTCATGTTGGTATGCGTGTTGCTATAGTTTCCAAGTAAAAATCAGAGATCCAAATAGAGAAATATTAAACATTTTCCAAATGTGCTTTATAATGGGCTTATTGCTGATGAAGTATTGTATTAGTCGTTTGTGGATGAGTCATGATGAGTAATTTTGTTGATTGCGGTTCTCAGCCCAATTCAAGACAAGGTTCTTTTGGGGGAATTCTCGGATGGACAATAAAGGACAGGAGCATAAAGCTAATGCGAGTATAAATAGCACCTTTTCTGCAATCGTGACTAAAATCACTTAATCTGTGATTGTGTGCCTAGCAATTGACCGCGAGCAGTTACATATCACAATAAGGAGGTAGGCTAGCAGCGTGGACTATGTTCCAACTGGCAATGGAGAAATTTCCAACATTCAGTAATTGTTGAAAGGTATTATTAAAAGTACGCATTTTCCTTGATTGTTTATCTCGCAAGATGGGATATACTCTGGCAAGATTAGCTCGACTGCTTCCCTTTTTTGCTTCGGTTTTCCTTTTCCCAAAATTATACCCGCAAATCAATCTTGATTAACATGGGGAATGAAAAGGAAGATTTACTCCTGCAGCGGTTCAAAATATGCATGGAGTATGTCATGTGTAAAGCTTATCTGCGACTAGAACATTTCTCTGCGGATGAACTGCTTATGCGGCAAGATCTGTATACTCCTCCACTCAGCAACGTTTCACAGGATGTTCTTGAAGCTACCAGATTGTCGCTTATCTAATAAATGTTATTCAGCTGGAACCGTGTGGTTTTATGGTAACCGCTACTATTTCTCAAGTATTTTCATTAGCCATGTATTCTCCATGTATCCTCACTGCGAAACTGTTTGGATTTCAACTCGCTATAAATTTTAAATTTCGCAACCTTCAGTGGATTTCACAAATGATCCTCCTGAATCACAATGGCAAGTGAAAATTTTCATTCTGCTAATAATGCGGGTCGTAAATGGTGTTCCCAATTGCTTATTAATTGCAAACCCTGGTGAAGTGTGGGAAGAATTTTCACTTGGCGGAAAAATACAAAGTATTGGTTTTGTCACCCTTGATTGGACTTGTAACTCGAGGATGATATCTTGATACAGGATATCTTTACAAATATTTCCTAATCGGTGTTTCCGCTTTCCTTCAACTTTCCTACAACATATGGTGAGTGGGATGTCGATCTTCCGCTTGAACAAGTTTCTGTTTGTAACCCTGGCGAATATCATAATCCACTCTGGATAAATCCAATATGGTAGATTTTTCCATCCCAATTTTTTGCTGTAAAGGATTACTCATTCTTACTCACTTCTGGTAATAATTGTTCATTAGCTCCATCAATTACTTGGTCAAGTTACCGTTACCAAATAATGCTTCCAGGAGAATTTCAGATCAGGATGGAGTACGCCATGCTCAAAGTATACTTTGGTCTTGAACATACTTCTATCAAAGAGCTAGTAGAGATGGAAAGGAAGCGGTTTCCTTTCCGCAGTTTATACCACCTGCACAGTATATCCGCTGTCTCCACCGACGTACTAGAAGCAACTCGATTACTATAATAAATGTAAATTCTTTTTATTGTCGGATATTTGGATTAAATGTTTGAGTTTCTGCTGCACTGTGAAATCCATCCAGATTTGGATTGGTAACTGCTTGATTTATAGCAATTGCTGTTATTTGCAACTACCCTAGGTATTATTCTGGATCATAGCACAAACTTTGAGTAACATAATGCTCTGAAAATGCTGGTTAGTCTTCCAATCAATGGCAATAACCAAATCCGCTGATCGACTGTCATTTTTGAAGGGAGAGTTTGAACCATCTTGTCATATCCGCTAATCTCAAGCGCGGTTGAAAGTTCTCAGGAAAAGTTAGGATTGCTGAACAGAAAATGCCTCCATCAAACAAGCAAACCTCCTTCCATATCCGTATTCTACCCATTACCAAATCCGATGATCAACGAGAACATCTCCATTTTACAGGGAAGATGGGCTTCCAAATGGTAATTGGACGGGATAAATAGGGGTACTTAAGGGTACTTTTTCAAGGGATCTTTCAATATTTATTGTATTGAACAGACACATTGTTGGAGAGCCAGCGCAGTACCGAGAATCCTGATTGGTATACTAACTTGAAGGTATTTATCAGACACTTGGATGTTGTGGAGATTTTCATGGATGCACTTTACTGTACGTTGTTCTAAAGCCCAGACCTATCTTTCCGAACCTGGATTTCATTTTGATTGCAATTGACATCAAGTGTTTGATTAAATGCTTTATTCATCAGTGAAAATAAGCAAAAGTTTTTTGCAAATCCAGAGCGGCTACTGTGATTACTATCAATTGAGTCTTTATTACACTGCAATCTTCCCTTGGGTAAGCTATTTATGCATCGTGTCAATTTTTTCTTAATCTCAAACAAATGGATATCCGCGATAGGGGTGGAATCAGTACACATTTCAAAGATATATTAGCATCGATATACTCAAAATTACTGTCATGTTACACATTTTTCGTACCCCAAACAATTGCACTAAACCACCGCCAGTTGGTTATTCAAAGACAATTGGGCGAAGGCGGCTTCTCGTTTGTATATTTGGTCAAGGACAAGAAGGACGGAAAGGAGTTTGCCCTGAAACAAATTAAAATTCAATTGGAAGAACAACAGAAACTGCTTCTACAGGAAATAGAAGCCCACAAAAAAGTGCGCTCAGATCATGTTTTGAAATTGTACGATTCAGAATTGAAAAAGGAAGGCGGAAAGATTGTTGAAGGATTGTTACTCTTGCCCTTTTGCAGAAATGGGACTGTACAGAACCTTATTGACCAAAACAAGGGAAATTTGCCATTAGAACAAATCTGCAGTTTTGGAATTGATATCTGCAATGGATTGTCTGCATTTCACTCGAGTAGTCCACCATTGGCTTTTAGAGATCTGAAGCCTGCCAACATTTTAATTGGAGATAACTACAAGTGTATTTTGATGGATTTGGGCTCTGTCTCATTAGCAAGAATGAAAATTACCAGCAGAAAGGAGGCTGTTGCTCTTCAAGAACACTGTGCTGAGACTGTTACTGCTCCATTTAGATCCCCAGAGTTGTTTGATCCACCTAGTGAATGTCAAATTACAGAAGCTACCGATGTATGGTCGGTTGGATGTACTCTATATGCAATGGCCTATGGCGAATCACCATGTAAATACGATCTAATTATAGTTGATGGATCAATGACTAGTGTTCGATCCACGATAACCTTTCCTAATGCAAATTACAACTCTCATTTCCAAAAGCTGATTACAGCAATATTACAAGCTGACCTCCAAAACCGGCCAAATCTTGTTCAAATCTGCACAATTTTAGAAAGATTGAAACAGAGTAACCAAACGAGCATTAACGTTGAATAAATTTGTTTTTAGCAAGCTTGAGAATACAGACACGAATAATTTATTATAATCTTGTTGCTTCTAGGACATCTGCAGATACACCGACCAGAGAATAGGGTATACTTTTGCTAGATGGATGTAGCTCCATGATCGGATACGCTTGATTATAGACGGCAACTGGTCTAGACTTTTCTTTTACGAGCAGTTCTTGAATGGACAACTCAATGCCCAGATACGCCTTCATCATTGCGTATTCCATTCGGGCTCGGAGCTCAGCTAGTCTTGCATTTTCTGCCATTAGAAAGCTTCGCCGTTTTACCATTTTATATCGAAAATTTCATGCATTTAAGATTCAGCCACGTGTTCCAAGCAGCCAGAATTTCATGCATGAAATCCACATGTCAAGATACTATAGATAGTGATTATTGTCGATAGCGATTATCGATTAAGGAGGTGAGTGACCAGCAGCTATTTCCGAGGCTCAGTAGAAAAATGAGTTTTCATTCAAAAGGGAGAAACAAAGCAAATAGCTATAGATAGTCTCAAACACTAATGCCGAAAGCAAAGGAATACTATATGCCGTGCTGCTAGTATCATCAAGGATAGCAGATTACTCTTCTTCATCCTTTACAATAAAACGGGTACAAGGATTCAATATTTCACACCCCTGGATCTAATCTGAAATCTTTCAAATGAAGCAGGCAAAGAGCAATCAGAGGAGTTGATATTCCCTGCTATCCAGCTCTCGATTATGAGAAAATTTGTAGGAAATGTAAAGTACAAGGAAATACGTATAAAACCCATGTTTATTTCATTCGGAATAGACGTGGATCATCAACCAACCATGCGCAATATTCATCAAATACACAGTTCGTTGCAGACTGATCACCGCTAGCATTTGCGGCAATCAGTCTCAAGTTTAAATTATTTACAACAACTGCATCAATATTGGGATGTAGAGAATGAACACCAGTAACTACAGCAGCTTTTCCTTCGATTGTTTCCTCCGTAACTGTTGGAGAAGGGTATATTGGCTTTCGACTGGGTAATTTTGGAGCAGCTAAAATTCGACCCTTTGGAATTATATTTGCAGAGTTTGCGAACGAATTCCTGTTTGTATTTCGAATGTTCTTTCCTTTTGACTTCATTGTCCAGTTTCTTCAAATTAGGGAAATCACCTGGGCAATTCAAGACACGTTACACAGCAAGATGTACACACGATCATAATTCAAGTTCCCATATATAATTTACCGCAATTTTGGTATTTTTGATATTTGCATGTTTTCGAACTGATAAGGGAATAAGAACGTGTTCAATTTTGGAAACTGCGCGTGCAAATTTGTAATACTCCCCTCAAGTGATCAAGAATGCTGCTCCCGGATTCAAATGCCGACAAAATACTCGCCTGCAACTCTACAACATTTCCCTTCTTTCTGTCCACTGCAATGTATTCTTTCTATCCAGGCTTTAGGATGGCTAACTACGCAAGATAAATACATTTTTAAAAAGTTTATTGAATTTTGCACTCAAATACTTCAATTGGCTGAGTCAGGAACTTGCAGTATTCTTCAAACACTCGATCTCTTTGAGCTGGGTCGTCTGCCAAGTTAGCAAGCAGCAACTTCAAATGCAAGTCATCTAAACTTGATTTGGACGATTTCAATACATTCCAATTGATTGGATCAAACAGGGTATATAACATTTCATTCCGTGTTCGAGGTATCTTTGAGGTTTTTGGACCGCCTTGTTTTACTGACACTGTATTGATCTCTGGCAGTTTGAATGATAGGTATTCGGATTCGATATTAGCAAGCAGTGTGAATTGGCTTGGCTGGCATTGTGTTTGGATTCGTGGAGTTTGGAGCGAAATGTAATTATTCATACGAGGGGATAGACTGCAAGGCTTATTTTTATAATTTGCGGCATGTGCTGGCTGACTTATTAAATACCATATTGATACTGGTCTTTTTTCTGGCGTCCCGAAACGAGGTCTGATTTTGCGATTTAATTAGTGCAAGCTTGGAATGTGATTTCTAGTCACGGATCCTGGACGATAAGAAGGGTTCGGAAAATATGGGGCTTCATGTCAATTCGTTATTCATACAAAATATTTTGAGCCGCAAACTTATTTGGGTTTGCCGTGCAATCTTCGGTTCCTGAATCCTAAAATGTGTCAATAACGGATACCCTTAGAAAGGCGCAACTAATTACAAACAGATTGATGCATAATTACCTCAGCTTTCGTTGGTCTTTTACCATCACCATCACTATTGATTGTGGAACCAAGCCAGAACAACCTCTTCCGGCTTGTGCTGGGTCAATAGCCAACCTCTCCCGTCTAAAGTGAAATCTTAATGCATACCACAAAAGCTCTACCATTTATCAGAAAAAAAATGGTTGAACAACCGCATCTCAATAACTTTTATAAATACAACAACAGGACAATAAAAGTATTAAAAATCAATAGTGATCTCGCCTACTGCCGCTTTCTTGATGGCGATAAGCGGGAAGACATTTGGATTTCTACCAAACTCCTTGCGCATAATGGTCAATAATACTGACACTAGAAACTGAAACCGAACAGGAAACCGCCAAAGAAATCGAAGTACGAACAATAGAGTATCTTTATTTCCAAGGTTACAAGATATCCACCTGGTACTACTCGCCATTTCCCAATTCCACAAACTCGATTTACCTTTGCAAGCACTGTCTAAAGTACAACAATTACTATACATCGCATGAACAGAACTGTGCTTTTAGACTGCCTCAGAATGTAGTATACGAAAAAGACAATTTGAAAATCATTGCATTGGATGGAAAAGAAACAAAATTGTACTGCCAGAACCTTTGCCTGATGACCAAGTTGTTTCTGGACCATAAAACGATTTTTTACGACCTGGATCCATTCTTGTTTTATGTATTATTTGAAAATGATACTTTGGTTGGGTACTTTTCCAAAGGTAAGTTGCAGAGCTTTGCTATTGTTGCAGATTAACGATAGAAAAATACTCAGTTGAAGGCTATAATTTATCTTGTATTCTGGTTTTACCGCCTTACCAAAACAAGCGTTACGGAAGGCTACTCATTGAGTTTAGCTACGAGTTGTGCAAGTTGAAAAAGGTGATTGGCGGGCCAGAGCGGCCTCTATCTGACCTGGGATTCAAAGGATATCTATCCTATTGGAAAACAGTAATTCTGTCTATACTTGGACTGAACCCAACCACTACTTTTACACTGGGCGAGCTGAGTGTTTTAACTAGTATCAACCAGAGCGACATCCTACTGGTATTATCTGCCTGTGAATTATTGGATCACTGGAAGGATGGAAATGTTTGTATAGAAATGGAAAAGATTAAAGTTGAAGAAAAGATGTCTATTGATTCATCGTGTATAATAATAACCAGGAATTTTTACTAGTCGTATACTAAGGGATTTATCTATATTTTCCACAGTTTAAATAAACGATTGTAGAATGAACAAGTGCCAATCAGTCTTTTGGAATCAAATGACCAATCTGCTCCATAAGCTATGGATCCCTGATCCATTCGATGAACTAGCGACAAATTATTTGATTCTGAGTTAGTAGTAACTTACCGTTCATGGAATAAATATGGAACCCGTTGTACATGCATGCAGCAAGCACTCTATTGTCATCAAATGGGTCGAATCGTAGTCGCCATACTCCTCCACCAGTGTGTACAGTGCTAAGCGGTGTGTACATTGATCGAGGATCCCAAACACGAATATGGTCATCATACGACCCAGTCAAAACCAAATTCTTTGTTGGATGGCAAGATACACTCGTAACGCCAGCTGAATGCTTCTTGTTTGTAATTGCGGGTAACTCTAAACTTCTTGCATCCCATATTTTGAACATGCAGTCGTCACCGCCAGTATAAATAGTGTTTGTATCGTGATAATTGAACGAGACTGTCCATGCTTCCAAATCATGTGCGTTCCATTCTTCTTTCTGAATTAGCCCACCTGGAGTGGTCGTTAATAGTGTAATATTTCCATCGCTTTGACTTGCAAGTAAATCTGGTTCACCGCCTAATCGGTTCTTCCAATCCACTGATAAATTCAATACATTCTTTTGATTATTTAATGTTTGGTACGCTGTTGCTTGTCCGTTTGGTTGTAATTGATAGAGGGTAGTGTCTCCGGTTGCAGTGGCAATGGCTAAACACGGTTTCCCTTCAATTGGTTGGAATGACCATTTCATATCCAGAATTGCGCTTGTGTTTTTTGTGTAGGTATTAGTGAATTCCTCATTGGTTTCATGTATCATGAATTTGCCAGTTCGGTTGGTTTCTAGTTCTTTTTGTTGCTCCAGTACTTGGTATGTACCTATTGCACAATACTGTTGGTATTCTGGGATTGGACAGAATTCTACTGAATCTGCGCTGTATATAGTATCCAATGTGTGCAGAACTGTTCTCTTCATGGGAAAAAATATTTGTCAAACAGATACAGATGATTTCGAAGCTGTTGGCTCTCTCCAGCCATTGATCAGTTTGTGCTCTTGTATCACTAAATCGATTTTTGTGTTGCTAATCATATGATTTAAGTACACAGAAAGTCCTTGGTTGCTTGTGTAATAAGGAAGAGCGAATAAGAATATGCATCCCAATAGCACATTGATAGTGGAAATGCTGTATAGTCAGCCAAGCGGAATGGTTTGCAGGAACCATAAGGAACTACGGGAAATCTTGCCTTTGGTTCTAGCGAGTTTCTGCCGACAAAAGACACCATATGCAAATATGAGTTCAACGACAGAAAACAGCACTAAATGGTACTATTTGAGGCCAATTCACGCAGAGTTTTGCACGAATCCCTTCGCCATATGCTTTGCGGCTTTTGTGCCCTTGTACACTTAAACTTCACAAAAGCTAATGACACAAGCAGATGGTGGCCGTTCGTATAAATTGAAAATCAAGCAGACTTTATTATGGATACTCTTGAACTTTTCAAATCTAAATATCTAACTGTGCTTGAAGAACAATTATGCCTGCATCGTCAGCTAAAGAGTCAGGAAAAGGAAATCACGCATCTAAGGAATATGGTTTATGAAAAAGATGCGCAACTCGCAAAGTTGCTGCCTTTTCGCAATTCCAATAGCTCACCAGTTATAATGACAAAAGCCAAGTGTCCTAATGATGCGTCGTTCAAGGAAGCTTCCGACAGCGAAACCGAATCTAATGCAAGTCGAAAATCCTCCAACAGTGACCAGTACCGCGCAAGAAAACACAGATCTGTGCCTGCCCTTTCTAAACAAAAGTACGATACTCTAGCGAATGGCAAAGCAGTTGCTAGACATTGCGGCGACTGCTCGGCAAACTACACCTCAGGCCATTGGTAATCATCTACTAACCATAGGTGTATTGATGTTTTCGTAAAGAATGGACACATCTGTCAAAAATGTTACCGTAGACGAAAAAAAGCACTAGATTGTGGCCAATTATTCAGGCCGACTCATGAATGCAATCATTGCAAGACTAGACAGTCTAGGGTTTGGTTCAAGCATCCAAATCTAGCTGGGCTGTACCATTGCAAAAGCTGTAATAATCAACTTCAAATTACTTGTGATATTCTCGCTATTAAAACACCTGAATCTCCTGTATCTGCTTCCAGTAGTTTGCCTTTTCAAGGATCCAAAATCAGTGATTTGGTATGTTAATAAACACAATTGATAAATTCTAGTGATAACCACTGTTAATATCACAGATGTTCATTGATAATATCATCAGACTTTCAAGATGAGGCGTTCATATCATTCGGGCGAGATGGAAAAATACGAAATTGGGTAATAGATCAGAGTCTGGCGACAGTCAAGAATGATTAAATTAAGTGGCCCTATTTACCGTCGGGCAGTATCTGGTTACATTACACACGTAATCGCCCTAGCAATATGAGGCAAAGAAAAATGCAGAATGACGAAATTTTAAGCTTTTTAAGGGCTGCTTGGTAAGTGTGGGTTTCAACCGCCTTTTGATAGCCCAGCACACTAATATTAAATCCAGTATTATCTGTGTGGTGTCATCTCGATGAAAATTGCGCAATTAATTTGGTCATATGAAAATCTTGTACATACCGAAAAAAATATCATGCCAGAGGCTAACTAAACATGCAACCAGTTTGAGCCTAATCAAAGTTCAAATATTGTTTCAAGATGTTTTGGAGTAAGTCTAGTAAACGGCATTTCCTTCTTTTTTTGGACTGCTGTCCCTTTAAGTCGTTCCCTGGTATTTTTCTGACCCCCCGTTTTTAGGCCTTGGATCCCTGTGCGAAATTCAATTGTGATAGAATGGGAATGAAATTAGAGTAAAATTATATTCTTTGGCCCTCTTTTTAATATAATGAACTGCAAGATATGGCGAAATACTTTAGATGTGGGGTTTCTTATTAGCGAGTGGATCTTTGTTCGCCTGCAAAATTATGCATTTAACCACAGACAAGGGTTTTCACCAATCACAAGGCTTTTCCGATTGGACACTCACTACTTACCAATTTGATTGTTGACTTCTAAATAGAGCTACTGTTCAATTTAAGGGGCCCAAACATCCGATAATGCCGAATGTGAAACAATGTTGGGTCCACAAAAAAAGAGCAGATTTTGCCCAGCGTTTAATAAACCTGAACACAGTACACGGACAATAAAACAGGTTCTGCAAAACAGCGTATTTTTTAAGCTTTCCAGAACATACGATTTGAGTGCTACACCATACCATATGGTTTTTGTTAAGCAGTTCTATACTCCACATTTGAAGCCATAACCCGGAGGGTCATTTAGGCGAAACTCGAATTTCACAGATATTGACACGAAAACGACACGTACAATCACCAGCCCAAGTGGAAAGCACAGCTCTAAACAAGGGGTTCGTAACCCACTGAGAAAAATTTCATTTTACAGGCACTTTTTTATTCTATAGTAAGGCTGAACGGCTTTTTGTTCGGCTCGTCCAGCTAAAATTGGCATGAGAGGTTGGGGCAAAATAGGTATAAAAGTTGCGGACTTGCCAAATATTTTACACCAAAATGGAAGAATACAAGACAAAATATTTCCTGCTCCTTTCTGAACAAGAAACAACAAATAGGATCCTCCGTGATCAGAAGCTTGAAATACAAGCTCTGAAATCGACTATTGATGATTTGAAATCTCAGCATCAAACCCAGGGCTACTCGCTACCTTCCCCGCCGTCAGACTCTTCGCAAGATGAAGAGAAAGACGATAAGAAGATCAAGAAAAAGTACGACGTCTTGCAGAACGGTATTTGGTACGAACGAATTTGCGGTGACTGTCTAGACACCCACACTTCTGGCCACTGGTGCGTAGACTCATTCGTAAAGAATGGACACATCTGCCAAAAATGCTATCGTCGCAGAAGAAAGCTCAAATCAGGCGGGGTTAGATTTATCCCAAACCACGAGTGTTCAAACTGCAGCAACAAGAAATCAATGAAATGGTTCAAACACCCCAATGTCGTCGCTAAATACCTTTGCAACGGATGTAAAGACTCTGTGCCGATCGATTCTATAGAACTTGAAGATATGAAGCCAGATATTATACCTCAAGTACCAGATGTACCAGCAAGACCGGTCGGCAGCAAAATCAGCGATTTACTATGTTAATAAAGTTTTAATTCCTTAAATTACTCTTATCTTGTTTCACTGGTCATTGTTTCAGGTTCAGATCTTGGCGCGCGGCTTAGCCCAACGGGTGTATTTTCCGTCAAGTTATGGAAAGGAAAATCACTGCAATAATGATAAAATAAGTCGAGTTATAGTTGGTATTTCGTATTAACGGATTTCTAGTTTTGTTTCACGTAAATCTGAAATCCCACGGAATTAAAAATTGCCTGGCAAATACACAAACTAAGGTACAACGCGTTGTTTAATGTATAATATATTAGTTGAAATGTCGGAGTAGATCCTTCTTTGTTATAATACCTTTCAAAACCCCATTCCGTGCTACCAGTACATATCTAAGCCCCATTTTGATGAATAGTTCTTGGACAGTTTCTTGCATCATTTGTGGGTGAACCATCATGGGGGTTGTATCCATCCAACTCTGAAAGTCAATCGAATCGTCAAATAAACTGAAGCTGGGCTGGAAATGAATTGCATTTGACTGGTTCTGTGTTGATTGTGTAAACGTTTGTATGGATGTCAAAAGCTCTGCTCTTCCAAAATACCCAATGATTAAATTGTCGGCAGTAACTACCGGGAATCCCTTGTACCTGTTTTCTCTATATACAGCATCTAAAGACTGTATAGTCTGGCCTTCCGATTGAATTACAACTAAATCTTCAACACTAGTCATTAGATCGGCAGCCCTCGCCGCTTTCCCCCTTTTTAGTTCACTACTTAAGAATGGATACCCATTCAAGTGGATTAATGCGTCATATATACTTTCACCGCCATATGTATCCCCAATCCACTTTGCTATTACTACAGTCATCATAATTGGTAAGACATAAGACAATGCTCCAGTAAGTTCAAACCTAACGTTAATATCGATTACATGATGACTACTAGCGATACAGTCATTCTAGTGACTCCACCTAACGCTGCTGCTGCACCAAGAATGGCATAAGTGCCAGGAGTTACACATTCGCCGCCAGGACAGCTAGCAAATATCCATAACTTTGGAAATGCATTATACAACCCTTGCATAATTATTCCTATTGCTCTTCCAACAGTCGCACCGACAGCCATCGACGGAATAAAAATACCTGCTAAAGTTAAATACAATTACCTGGTACTTTGATACCAAAAGTAAAGATTGTGAATATAGCCTTGATTGCTGCGACAAGTAACAACAAGAAGATATTTTGTACAATAAGATCGTTGCTACACAGTCCATGAAAATCGCCATCTATTTCGTTACACTCTCTAAATAAATTTGCAACTAATTCTGCTGTTCCACCAGTGAGGAAATTGAATTGATATGAAATAATAGCCGTTGCTAGTGCAATTACAGCAACTTCTGCTATTGGATGCTTAGATATCCAGCTGGTGCGTCTATATTTGATTACTTTGAGATTCATTTTGATAAAAAGCACTCCATACAGCCCTCCCAGTACTCCTAATAATATGAATATCGGTAGTTCAAACCCATACCAATCTCTATTTAGCTGCACTTGAAATAATACTAGTTTGTGTGTTCTGAACGGGTTAATAATCTGCAATGTAATCGCCGCAATCATCGCCATAAAGAATGACTTCCACATTGTCTTGTGAGGAAAGTAGTATGACACTTCTTCCAATGAAAACAAGACCCCACCTTTGTTAATCATGGTTACCAATCGGAGCGCCGAAAGCAACACTGACTCCAGCAGCACATGCAGCACTCATCAATTCCCTCCTATTCGCTTGGTTCGTCTTGTACTTGCTTGTCAATCGACTGACTATATTTGCAATACAGCAAGCCAGATGCACAGATGGCCCTTCTTTACCAACCGATAATCCCGACGCAACAGACAACACCAATCCCAAGCATTTAACAATCAATGTTCGAAACCCAAGAAATCTATGAATAATAAATCCTCCCAGTATCGTCTTAACTTCTGGTATGCCAGATCCAGCTGCATATTTGGCATATTCCTTGACTAGAATTGCTGATGCTGTTGCAAATAGTAATCCCAATAAACTATACACAAAAAACCCAAACACTGTTCCCAGGAATGACGAGTCGTTGTACTCTACCCAATCTGTACATTCATCCTGCAGCCAGCAACAAAACTTTTTGTTTAGGTAAAATCCTTCTTTACAGTATCCTTCTCTTGTATTACTCAGCCAGCCTTATGAGATAAAAGTACCTTCAGTAATATCGATAAATCCGGCAAAGAAACCAGTGATACAGCCTACAAGTATAATTAAAAATGATTCTTGGCATAATTCAAATAACTTGATGAGGAATCCAGAGTATCCAGTCAGTTTTCTAATCTCCTGTTGTCGCTCTCGTTCTTTTTGGGTATCAAGCGTCCAATCAATCGTTGAAAAGTCATTGTATATTATCCTTCGTTTGGAGCTTTTTAAGCTGGAATAAGCGGGCAGGTTTGTATTTATTTGTAGATTTGCCATTTGGATTTACTTTTTTCCAACTGCAAGAACAGTGTGCTGAGACAAGTCTGGAATAGCCTTGGTAACCGATTAATTGTCTTTATTGAATTGCGAAAGAGTCTGTCATTCTACAGGTATTTTTGGAACTTTTCAAACCAGAATTCACCAGTGATAACCTCATAATACATCTCAGTCAAATATCTTTTATTTCAAGGATAAATTCAGTTTCTTCTTTTCTCTTTGCATTCGCTCTCTGGTCTTTAATTTTCTATATTCTTGAATTGCGAATTCGCGCTGTTTCTGCAGCTTGCTCTTCTCCAACAAGGACATTTCCTTTTCCTTTTTCCGTTTTGGTAACTTTGTGATTTTTGGCGGTTCCTTTACTGTCTCGCCAAATTTTACATTATCCTTTCTTACTTCGACTATTCTTTCCTCTACTTTCTTGTTCTTTCCATTTAAATAGTCTTTGCGCTTCTTGTATTTGTTTGTTTGCTTGAACTGAGCTTTATTTACACTGTGCTGAATGTCTGGTTGATTGCCATTCGAAATGGGCAATTTTTCAGTCTTGGTTTCTTTTTGGACTTTGTGTTTCTCTAGATTCATTATTTGTCTGTATTTTCGAGGCATATCCTCATGCTCTAGAGGCTTTTCTCTGTTTCTCTTTGGATTCTTTGTCTTTCCCATTGCAATGTCAAAAAAAAGAATTTGAAAAATTCCAGCACGTGATGTGTGTTAAGTTGTGCGAATCCAAAAATGTCCAAAGGCAATGCTGGTTGGGTATATGTGGGTGAAAGCACCCGTGCAAATGGCCAAAAACAGATTTATACGGGCATGACCCAAAGAACTCCTCAAGAACGTTGGAGCGAACACGTCAAGAATGTAAAGTGTTTGAATTCCAAATCTTGGGTCGGAAAAGGAAAGTTTTTTAAACCATTAGGTGCTGTATGGTCTTCGAATGCTCGCAAAGCTGAACAGACCATAAAGAAAATGTCTGCTAGTCAAAAGAAATCGTTCGGGAAATGGCTGCCAAGAGATATAACCGCAAGGAATAAAACATGCTTCAATTAGATTTTCAAGTTTTGTTGAAACTTGAATGGACGACATTTGGTCCTGATCTGGTCATGCATGCTTTTTAAGTTTGAGCTGGAAACTTTCATTTGCTGAATACACGGTATTGCGGTTTCAAAGCATGATCTATGAGCTATTTTTCCGCATTTTCCTACTATTTCAACATCGTCCGATATATTATTAGTGGTTCTCTGATCGGAAATGGTTTAGCATTCCACATGCATGCGAC
The DNA here is from genome assembly GCA_027603945.1 of Terramyces sp. JEL0728. Taxonomy (NCBI): domain Eukaryota; kingdom Fungi; phylum Chytridiomycota; class Chytridiomycetes; order Rhizophydiales; family Terramycetaceae; genus Terramyces; species Terramyces sp. JEL0728. The sequence goes on along the minus strand of JADIIU010000056.1, from coordinate 35,188 downwards.
TTTCCTTTTCATATTACTGGCATTGTCGCAAATAAAGGCGATCAAGTACCGGGTATTCGTGATATCAAATCACACATATCCGAGATAAGTGACTCTAAATTAAAAAAACGGCGGAAAATCCGATCCCCACCCGTTTTTTCTTCGTTGTTGTTTTTTGATTTTTCGCGTTAGATCTCGATGGAACAAGTACAACCCACTTAACATAGATTTTTAAACAGAATATGGAGTATTTATTACTAAAGATCACCCTTGGAATGGAAAAGAAGAGCATACACGATCTATTACAAATGGAGAAGGATGGATTTGATTTCAAGAAATTATTACAGGAAAGGCTTCAATAATTTTTAACTTAATATAAATTTAATACTTTTGAACTTTGGAGTGCTATTTGGATCAAGATTTAACCGCAGATGCTCTGATGAATCAAACCAATCTGTTGCCGCATCTGTAGTAGAAGCAGCTCTGTGAATTGACTTTTATAGATCCTGCATCTCAAAGAAAATGCGGTACCAGAGAATCTGTGTTTTGAGTCGATTTTTATGGAATATCTGATCAGCAAGTGCTGAGATAATTATTTTCAAGTGGAGATAATTATTTCCAACTGGCCATTATAACTTCAACCGCATGCTCTACCATTTCTTTATCCCTTGAAAAACTTGGCTGTAACTTTATATTTTGCCGATCAAAAGGTTTCAAAAGAGGGGAATAGAACCAGCCACCATATATAAAAGGCGAAATTTTAAATTCAAGAGATCACAAACAATAATGTCAGGATTTCGAGATTTTAATCAAGCACCATTAGGAAAGGAAGTAAAGACGCTTGGGAATTCATTAGATGAGGATGACTGGGAAACTGACGATACTCCAGTTGGAGATACTGCTCCAAGTGAAGCATTGCAAGTAAAGAGACCGTCAAATGCATCAAACAGAAATAGCGTTCATCAAGAAACCAGAAGCAGTGTAACTAATTCACCTTTCTTGCAATCCACAATTAACTCAAACAACTACCAGCAAGAAACTAGGACTAGTGTTTCTAATTCGCCTTTCTTACAATCTGGTATTAATTCAAACAATTATCAGAGTCATCAAGCACCGGCAGTTCAAAGACTAAGTGCAGCCGAAAAACCAAATAACATGCAGAAAATGACTCCTGCTGTACCGGAATTACCGAGAACTACTCCAATCTTACAGCATAGCGCTCCTTCATACACTGCAAATACCTATTCTCCTCCAGTTGCATCTGTTCCAAAACCGGCACCAACAACCTATCAACTCCCGCCAAAACCAGTCATTCCACAGCCAGAACCTGTTCCGCAAAGAGTATCTGTAACAAAGCCTATAATGTAAGTTGCAACCGCGAAACGTGGATTAAAAGTCACGGGTTTCTAACAAATAGACACGCCAATTTGCCAACTTCAATTCCTGTCTCATTATCGAAACCTTTGGAAACATTTGAATCAGAACAAAATTATAAAAACAATATGGGAATCAATACAGTTAGTTTAGCATCAAAATATCCATACTTTACAGCCTCCGAAATTGCTGCTTTCCACCAACAATTTGCAGCTTCTGATAAAGATAAATCAGGTATCGCGTAATTTAACAATAGACCGTATTCATCCTACCGAATTATCTGCTATTGCTACTAAAGCTGGAGAAAGCGCTCAAGCGGTTATCTCTAAAATCGCGCAATTATCGCTCACTAACGATGCAGGATTAGTAACCTTTGAAGGTTTCTTGACTGCAGTCTCTGATGTGCGTAAAGAAAAGGGAGCATCTCATGTTGGCCATAGAGATGACAAAAAGATTGTTTTACACGGACACATGGAAAACACTACGCACACCATCAATGAGGACGAAAAGGAATCTTTCACTATCCACATCAACCAACAACTTGGCTCGGATAAATTATTGGCGTCGAGACTGCCTATCGATCCAAAATCAATGCAAATCTTTTCTGAATGCAAAGGTAATCCATTTTAATGTAGATGGTTTGCTTTTAGCAAAACTTATCAACGACTCTGTCCCTGGAACTATTGACGAACGTGTATTGAACGTCAACAAAAAATTAAACGCCTTCCAAATGACTGAAAACAATAACGTCGTAGTTAATAGTGCCAAGGCTATTGGCTGTTCCGTTGTCAACATTGGGGCTAACGATTTGATTGAAGGAAGAGAACACTTGATTTTGGGGCTAATTTGGCAAATCATCAAAATTGGTTTGCAAGCAAATATCGATATCAAGGTTCATCCTGAATTGTTCAGATTGCTGCTTAATGGAGAAAATCTCGAAGATTTCCTCAAATTACCAGTTGAACAAATCCTGTTGAGATGGTTCAACTACCACTTGGGAAAAGCTGGCCACAAACGAACTGTAAAGAACTTTGGGTCTGATGTAAAAGATGGTGAAAACTATACGATCTTGTTGAATCAATTAGCTCCAGCCCAATGTTCAAAGGCCCCATTGCAAACCTCTGACTTGTTGCAAAGAGCCGAACAGATTTTACAAAATGCAGACAAAATTGGATGTAGAAAGTATATCTCTCCTAAAACTTTGGTAGAAGGAAACCAAAAATTGAACTTTGCATTCGTTGCTCACTTGTTCAACACTCATCCTGGACTAGAAAAATTGACTGAAGCTGAAATGGCTGGATTAGATAGCAGCTTGTTTGATTCTGAAGGTGATCGTGAAGCTAGAGCATTTGCATTATGGCTCAACTCATTAGGTGTTGATCCATTCGTCAACAACTTGTTTGATGATTTGACTGATGGTCTCATTCTTTTGCAAGCAATTGACAAAGTAAAACCAGAGTTTGTTGATTGGAAAAAAGTAAACAAACCAGCCCCAATCGCTTCTAAATTCAAAAAAGTAGAAAATTGCAACTATGTAACGATCTTGGGTAAGGCATTAAAGTTCTCCCTAGTTGGTATTGGCGGTTCTGATATTGTTGACGGAAACAAGAAACTCACACTTGCTTTGGTATGGCAATTGATGAGAGAGCATATTATCCAAACTTTGAAAACCTTGTCGCAAGGCGGTGTTGAAATCACAGATAATGATATGATCAACTGGGCCAACCACGCTGTAAAGAACAATGGAAAGCACTCCACTATGGCTAATTTCAAAGACTCATCGTTGAAGAACGCTGTATTCTTCCTTGACTTGTTGAACGCAATTAAACCAGGTATTGTCAACTATGAACTCGTTTCCAAGGGTGATACAGGTAATCCTCATTAATATTAGAAGAATTGTCTAAATTGAATGCCAAATATGCAATCTCTATTGCTCGTAAATTGGGTGCTACCATTTTCGTATTGCCAGAAGATATCGTTGAAGTCAAGCCAAAGATGATCTTGACCTTTGTTGGTACTTTGATGGCACTTTCCAAATCCTTGAAGTAAGAATAAATTTTTCACTTTTTGAATGATGTAATATCCAGCACGCTTATTTATATATCCTTGGTAACTTTTGGACTTGTGCAACATCTCGTGAGCAGCCGCGATCCATTGGTGGCTTTTTGAAAAACAATGAGGAAATTTGACTTTTTAATGATTGAGCAACCATTCGTCCTATACCGCAAGCGCTTCTTCATAGCATTCGTGGTGGCCATGGCCAACATCGCCAACGCAACACAGTGGTCGTCATTTGGCTCAATCACCCCATCCTCGGAAAAGTACTATCAAGTATCTTCGTTCGCAATCAACTTTCTATCGATAATCTACTTTATACTCTTTGTACTGATTAGTCCTGTTTCAAGCTGGGTTCTGGACACCAAAGGAACCAGAGCTTCGATATTTGTTGGAGTGTTTTTGACGTTCCTTGGGTCTCTCATAAGAGTAATTGGGGATTTTACTGGTGGAATTACGAAATATATTTTGTGTTTTATGGGGCAGGTGCTGTCAGGATCTGGACAACCTTTCCTGCTTGATGGTATTGATATGCTCTAATTTAGCTCCAACAAAAGTGTGCGCCTTGTGGTTTGGGCCCAATGAAAGAACGATGGCCAACTCTGTTATGTCACTCGCACAAACCCTTGGATCCATTATCGCACTGGCCCTTGGTCCTGGAATCGTTTCTGACTCTGACCCAAATACCTTTTTGTATTATGTAAGTGTTTACTAATGCAGAACCTGATTATTTTGGGAATTTCGTTTATTCCAGTAGTTCCAGCATTCTGGGTTGAGGATAAACCAAAAACCCCACCCTCTCATTCAGCTGATATCGCTCCAATTACTTTCAAGGAAGGTTTGAAAAGATTATTCTCTACGAGACAGTTTGTATACTTGTTTGTGATCCTCACAGCAATGCTGGGGATGTTTAACGCTTATATCACTTTGATTTCCAATTACGTTACACCCTTTGGATATTCAGAGTCTGATGCTGGTAATTTAGGCGTAGTGACAATCGTAGTTGGGATTGTATCTGCAGCCGTTATTGGTCCGTACTTGGATTTCTCAAAGAATCATGCAATGGTTTTAAAGATCTGCTGCTTTGTTACAACAGCCGGTTCAATCTTGTGTTTTATTGGATGCCAGCCAGATAGCCTGTATTTGTGGTATATTGGATCTGTGTTGTTTGGATTAGGCGGGTTTCCTATTGTCCCGATGGTTCTTGAATTGGGGGTTGAAGTAACCTTTCCCATCGATGAAGGGACATCTGCAGGGTTCCTCTTACTGGGCGGCAATGCTGGAGGGATATTCTTCTTGTTTGTATCTAATGCACTTTCCTTTGATGGCAATTTGAAATATGGGGTATTGCTGTTGGTTATTGGCGCAGGAATAGCGGCTGTCACATCTTTATTCTTCAAGAATGAAAACAGAAGGAACAAGGAAGATGTGGTCAAGGAAGAAGCGAATGAAGTTGGAAATGCTGTACAAACATAGAATAAAGTAGAATAAAGGTTCCGATAAGAGTTTTTGTGCTCGGAAATATCTGGATTGAGCATGAGATCAATTCATTGACTAGTATTATATTAATTAAGCTCTTCTAATGGATGTAATTACACCAATTGCTATGGCGCGTCCATCTTGCTGCAGCGTAAATCTTCCCAGTTCTGGAAACTCGGTAAAGGTATCTAAACAAACAGTTTGCAAGTTTACTAACTCAACTACTGCAACATCGTCATGCACCAGGTATCGAGGACGTTCTTGAAGTACTTTACCAGTATGCGGATCTAATTTTTGAATCAACCTTGTAATCTGACAGTAATTGGTCAATGTTGAGGTAAGCATTTGCAGTGCTGTTTTCGACACCAACTTTCCTGGAATCGGGAGTATAGTTAAAATCGCTATAAACGAAGATATATCGACTGCTGGCCCCCTTTTTGGATTGGATATAACCATTCTTGTAGTAATATTGGCATTCATGAGAGGTAAGCGCACCCTAATGAATCCCTGATGATACTTGTTTACTGTCGTGTATGGAACGCCATCGTTGGAATGGATAGATTCTACTTCTGTAACAATTGATCCAGGGTTTAGTTTGATCTTCATTCCAGTTGTGAGAGTCCCATACATGATTCTTCCAAAAATTGTGGTTCCAGTAGCGTCAGCAACCACTTTCTGTATCGGCAGCCGCAAGGGTTTGTTATTGTCAGATACAATTTCAACCGAGTTGACCGCTTCCCTGAGCGACAGGCCGTGTGAAGGCTCATAAAAAGTATCAGCTTTCCATCCATGATACCAAGGCATTTTCGATGAGCTGCGCAGGATATTTTCGCTCGTTAGTCCAGATACAGGCACAAACGGGCACGATTGAGGGAAATACCCGATTATAGACAAGATATTCTTAAATTTCATCTGAATGTCAGTGAAAACAGTCTCCGAATAGTTACTCTCGTCCATTTTGTTCACAACAATAATCAAACGATTGATTCCCAAGTGTTTCGCCAAAAGTAGTTGTTTCCTGGTTTCGCTTCCGGGGTGGTCTTCTAGTTCGAATTGATCCAAGTTTGGAGAAATCAAAATGAGTGCAAAATCAGCCTGCTGTTAAATATAATTACAATTGAAGCACCAGTAACTAAATTTCTCAAAAATCCATTGTGTCCAGGAGTATCATTGATCGCTACAGTGTACTTTTCCGTCTTGAATTCCCAAGTGGCAATTCTATCTTCTCCAGAAACCCAAGCCTGCTCCATAGTAGATTTAACAGCTTGTCCTGTGACCAGATTGGCAGCAACCACCTTGGTGTCATCACTTGGATTAACAAAACACTTGCCCATTCATTAAACTTCCTATTAGTGAGGATTTCCCAGTTTGATTTGCGCCTAGAATAATCAGATTAGCAACTCTCCCCTCGTCTCCATCGCTTAACTTTGGAGTTTTGGTTTTGGGGTTTTGAGGAGCTCCAAACTTGAACACCATGTTACTGTTGAGGTTGTTTTTGATTTCCGGTGCTAGATTAAACCCGTCGAGGTCCATCTTTGAGACATAAACGTTGTTTTGTTTGCACTTGGCATGAGTTTGTTGAAGGGTATCCATTATTTGGTCTTTCCAAATCTGCTCGTCTCCCATTTCCTGTTTCATTGGAAGTTCTCTAAAAAGCGTATTATTAATGTTTGCAATAGAAACATAGTTTCTGTTGATTCCAAATTCGACTCTAAATCGTTCCTGATTGATGTAATTTGCATCCTTCAAGAATCTAGCGCAATACTTCTCCCAAAACTGACTCCACGAACATTTGGACTTTGAAATCCCCAATTCTTGGAATAAATATCCTGCTGCAGTATCTTGCGTCATCTCGGAAATTTCATTTACAACCGACATTACACTCATACCTAAATGAATACAAATGTACCAGCTACGATATTCTTTTTCTGCAATGGTGACTCTCCAGGCTTGGCTAATTTGAATGAAGTTTCATTCAGTTTGGATACCATGTCAACCACAGACAAAATGGAGGGACGGTTGAATGGTTCTGGGGCAATGGCCTTTAGTATAATTTGCAACAAATTTCTATCTGTCAAATGCTCCTTCAAAAAGTCTTCCTTTCCTTCAAAAGTCTTTGGAGTTCCATTCCACATGAATGGAAAGTTTTCCAGCATGACAATATGAATCAACATGCTCCCAAACGCAAAGATATCATATTTGTTGGTTTTCTATGTTAATAGCAATGTACCGAATTGGATTTCTTTGATTCTGGAGGCACATAACCTGGTGTCTGAAAAACTCCAGTTACGGACCCCTCCTTGAGCACAGACCCAAAATCGGATATCTTTGCCTGAAGTTTATTGTTATGATAATCCAGCAACACGTTTTCTGCTTTGATATCCAGGTGCACATATCCCTTTCTGTGAATATATTCGATCCCTTTACAGGCCATTAGCATTATCCCTGCTCGCTGCTGAAGAATAACGCTTCTTTTCTTGATGAATTCCGGCTCCATTGCGTCCAGTTTACTTTCCTTGACAATATACTGTCCCAGTGTACCTATTATTAGCGTCGGTCTACCCCAGTTCATCCACTCCATGAATAAACAGGATCTTGGGACGGGGACTTTATCCTCTTCCTCCGGCAAGGTAATGGAAGCGCCATGCAAGAACACAATTGCCGCTACAGTGTATTCTGAAGTCAACTCCTTCATCATTTTGTATTCCCTTAAAATAATATCTTCATGCTTTGTTTGCGTAGCTACTTTTGCAACAGCTTCCCGTCCTGAATAAATCGCATAATAGACTTGTCCGCAGCCGCCTCTGCCTGCCAATCTCTTATTAATGCTTAGGGCAATGTTTGCCAACAATGAATTTGATTTGTCCATCGTCAGCTTTTTTGAAAACTCCGCCCAAGAAAACCAAGCCGAAAAGAGACAATGAAACACTTTGAAACTCAAAAATAAAAGTATTTCTGGTCAATTTAAAGTGATTGAAGGATGAATTTAAAGTTGTTGTTGAATTTTTATCACCCATTACTGTCTGAGCGAAATTAACCGAAAGAAAATTGTTGATTTGACTCACATGGTCAAAAGTCCCGAAAATAAGTCAAATTGATACGATTTCTAATAAAAGTTGAATGCTCATCTGTAATAAAAACCAATATTATTGTGTTACGTACCAACAAAGCCTGTAATTATCAGCAAGAAGCATCAACAGTTACCCGCACTCCTAGAAATATCTCGGAAGTTGCATATTTCAATTGAATATTAATTTCCTGTGCAATTCGCTATTTATTCCCTACGACTGTTTGCCGGGTGGTGGATCAAAACTCGGTGCTTCTCTTACAATCTAGACGTCAATAAAACAGCTAGTTAGATTCAAAACAATCACAAATGTCCGGCCATTTATTGATGTAGTACTTCATGCATCATTAGAAAGGGACCTTTTCTGGTTTCCAAAAACAGACAATACGGGAAATAAGAGTGATAAGTGAAAAACGCCTTACCAAAATATGTCTAAACAGAACCATCTATCTCACACTGTAAAATGATTCTAACATTAGAAAATCATCCAATTACCCGACCTACTTCAATATGCGATGCTCAAAGTATCATTGAATCTTCAAAACCTGACTATCCATGAAATCTTGCAGCTAGAAACACAAGGATACGATTTCGGGAAGAAATACGAAGAGATTAAATCGGTTTCTCCTGATGTCCTACTTGCGACTATGTTGAATTAGCGTTTGCAAATATATCATGTTTTTCATTTCATCTACCCGAATGCTCGTTAGTCGTCCATCAAGACATAACTACTCAAATATACAGCTCTAAACTTCTCGTAGCTCAATTCCGAGTGATAACCTACCCTATCCAAGCGATGGATGGAATAGTTGAGTAGCCGAATTCATCGTCGCGAGAGTTGCAATGTGCAACAGCTAATAAAGGAATTATTATGCTCTGATATACCAGTATTCCCATTTTCAATAAATTTTTGACCCCATTGAAGGAAATACAAGCAATTTCCATATGCAGATTAAAACGGTCATTTGCTGTTAAGACGAAAAAATTAAAAATAAGGATAACTTGAGAAACTTGTAAATTTCAATTCCAGATTGGCAACCAAACCATTTTATAGATGGTTACTCATCTGGAAAATAGTATCTCGAGTTTTACGTGGAAGCAAAAGGAATTTTGTTTCACAAAAATAAATGGCATTCATTATTTATTTAGAACCAAATGGAATTTTAAAGCAATACTGTCTGGATTACTTCAACTCTACTCTATCAATACCTAATGAAGCCCATCAGTATCCACCCCATATATCACTGACTGGGTTTTTTGAGGCTGATATGGAAATTATTTCTGCAGTAATTGATGAAATTAAAGCAAATATTCACCAGTTAAAGCCGCCTACATTCTACCCACCAATTAAAACCGCAAAAAGTATTATAATCCCAACTGTATTTGCCGGTGAAACACTGATCAGCTTGAAAAGCATATTTCCAGAAATAAGGGTAAAGCGTATGGATCATATATCCCTTGCCTATCTGAACCATGGGATTAAATCAAGGGAGTTCAACGGTGCTGAATTGGAGGAGCTACTTGCTATAGCGAGCCAGACATGGACTGATATTAGAAATCAAGAATGGGACTTGGTTGTTTATGATGTCGTTAAAAGCATTGATTTGTTGCAGCGCCACCAATTCAAGGAGCTTACTAGATGGACACTGTCAGAATAAATTAGTTGTACTTATTTGTTGTCAATCGGCAGATTATAGCAGTAGAATTATTTCTGAACCTGGGTAAAATTAGTTCTATTCTCATTGAAATCATCCAATCAATGGATTAATCAGTGACTCGAAATTTTTGTCCGAAATCTACTAATCTCAATGGCTACCAGACAAGACAACAGGCAAGAACAACAAATTGAGGAAGAAGATTGTATGGGGCCGATTCCAGTGTCTAAGCTTGAAGTATCACGCATTCTAACCTAGGCCTGTGGTCTATCCTCTGGGGAAATTACTAAACTTAAAGAAGCTGGATTCCATACTGTTGAATCGCTCGCTTTTACTCCTAAAAAGAATTTATTAGCAATTAAGGGTATTTCAGATGCAAAGGCAGATAAGATAATTACCGAGGCAGCCAAATTGGTTCCGATGGGGTTCACTACTGCAAGTATTTTTAATTTAATTTCAGCTGAATATCATCAAAGAAGAAGTGAAATTATTACAATCAGTACTGGTGCGAAAGCTTTGGATGCATTGCTAGGTGGTGGTATTGAAACTGGTTCAATCACTGAAATATTTGGTGAGTTTAGAACAGGAAAAACTCAGCTGTGCCATACATTGGCTGTGATGTGCCAATTGCCTGCTGATATGGGAGGAGCAGAAGGGAAATGCTTATACATTGATACTGAAGGTATTTTTAGATTGATAAAGGTACCTTTAGACCTGAAAGGTTACTTGCAACTGCAGAACGATATGGAATGGATGGGCAAGAAGTATTGGATAATGTTGCATGCGCCAGGGCTTACAATACTGACCATCAACTAAAACTACTACAGACTGCTGGTGCAATGATGGCTGAACAAAGGTGTCTTTTGTTTAATAGTAGATTTGCCATGATGATTGTCGATTCTGCTACTGCATTGTACAGAACTGATTACGCTGGCCGTGGTGAATTATCTGCCCGACAAGTGCACTTGGCACAGTTCCTTCGTACGCTATTGAGATTAGCTGATGAATTCGGTGTCGCTGTAGTAATAACAAATCAAGTTGTTGCCCAAGTTGATGGTGGAGCAGGAATGTTTAATCCTGACCCAAAGAAGCCTATTGGCGGTAACATTATAGCTCATGCTTCTACTACTCGGTAACAGGTTATTAACAAGATTATATCTTCGTAAAGGTAGGGGCGAGACTAGAATCTGCAAGATTTACGATTCACCATGTTTGCCTGAAGCTGAAGCGATGTTTGCCATTAATGCAGATGGGATTGGAGATGCCAAAGAGTAAATAAAGTTTTCAGTGTACTTTTTCTCAGAAATAGTCCTCTTTTTGTGCCATAAGAGTCCATGTTGGTCCGGAAGCCTAATTGTTCTACTTGGCTATTACTGCGATCATTCCAGGCGGCAAAAACAACTTGCCCAATCAGAGCACTATAAACGGCAGTGATTGCTGCGCAATGCCAAGAGGTTAAAGTTCATTGAGCATTAATTTTGCCGCTGATTGAATGAATTTGATTTGTGCTGATTTGATCAAATCAGTTCATCTTCAAAGACCATCAATGTCCGATATCAATGGTAACACAAAGAACAAATCTACTGCTCTGCGGTTTCAAAAGTAGCATGAGATCATTCTTACTAGATCATTCATGTACTTGGCTTCACTGATAATTCAAAGCAAATTAACAATGGAACAACAGAGCCCGCCTGATTTGATTAGCCTGATAATCAGGGATCTCGTTTGTCACATTCACTGCCACCAAACTGATATCATCAACATGAAACGAACGACATTCCAAGTGCGTCCAGGAAAACACTACTGGTTACAATACATCTCTAGTTGGGGTTGGTATTACTTGCGGTTCGTTGAAGCCAGAGTATTAGTTGGTTCATGTGAATAAAACTGTGTGTAACCATCCTCTTTAGGCTTCCAAATCGGAAGTGCCAACGTAGGGCGGAGAAAGGAAAAACAAGTTTCTGAATACAGTAGTGCCAATTTTCAGCTGTGATATACACTTGTATTCTCCCTTTCATTTTAATTTAATTTTGGGGTAGTGTTAATAATGGGCTTGACACTGCCACCTTGATTCAGTAATCAATCAAAAGATTGATCCTCAATGTGAAACTCGAGACCCATCACAAGATCTTTTCTGTTATTATTTACCTTCAAATAGCGTACAATATGGCTATTACTGCCTCGCTATTCCATCGTATGTGATTTTGCAATGATGGCTTGACAGCTATTTAAAACATTTTACATGGAGCCCACTGTGTCCAATAGTGCCTGCGGAACTTTATGCGATTTGATTGGCCAGATCGTAATCTTTGAATCGTTTCACTTGATTGCGCCTCTTGGCCAAACCGAAAATGGAAATAATAATTTGGTCGGGGCTCTTAGATGATGATAAAAAGACAACATTTCCCTACCGCAGTTAAATGTCAAAAGTTAGAAAATGCACTGGTTGCGGAACTACATCTACCCCGCTTTGGCGCCGTAATAATCTGGGTGAGGTTGTATGTAATGCTTGTGGTAATCAATTGTTAATATTAGGACTGTATCTGAAATCCAATCAGCAAAAGAGACCTAAATACCTGCGTAAAGATTATGCTGAACCGCACGAGCGGAGCTTCCAGTTCCATTGGAGCCATCCTGCTGTTCAACCTGAACGCCAATCAACCCCATCAAACAAGTGCTTCAACTGTAATACTACCGATACTCCGCTATGGCGAAGAGACTTGGAGGGCAACAGTATCTGTAATGCCTGTGGTCTGTACTATAAACTTCATGGTTCGCATAGACCAAAAGAGATGAAAACTCCAATAATTAGAAGAAGGAAACGAGCTCATATGGCCAGAAGCGATTCATTCTACACCGATTCCCTAATTTTACCACCAATTAAAATGCAGGTCATGAATGGTGGTAAATTGCCGCCTCTGCAGCAGCTATGCCAAGCAGCTCGCTATACGCCTATATCTCCTGTAATAGTAAAGAATGAGCCAAAGCAAATCCAGCAGGATTATCTGCCTTCACCTAAAATGTCGCCTTTGGAAACGCAAAAGAAAGAGTCGCTGATGTACTTGGCTGAAATTGCGACATCGAAAAGTTCTTCTATAATGTCTTTATCTAATATAATATCGTGATTTCTCTATTTGTACATAACACGTCATCGTATCTCATGGTATTCTATTAATAACACGAACGCGATCTTGACTGCTTGCTTGACATTCCATAACTAATGCCAAGGATGATCTCATAATTTGTCACTAATCACTGTTGGTACACAATCTAAATCCATGCATTACGTCATTGATAACGAGGCTCATGAATGTCAGTTGAACAATGGAACGACTGGTGATTAATCTTGGAGGATCTGTGAGCCATGAATGTGTGCTTTATTGTAAACTGGAAATGGCTACATCAGTTGCGTGCGGGACCTCGAGTGCTTTTAAATACATTGCGTATCCTACATGTACTCTGTGGCCACAAGAGAAGATAATAGCCAACTGAATGAAATAATCCACATTTTCCCAATTCAAAAATTAATTTTTTTTGTGCAAACCCAATGATAAAATGCAAAAATTGTAGAAAGCCAATAACAACCAAAGACAATGAAACCAAACATGAAAAAGGAGTTGGCCAGGAGTCCTTCAACTACCGCAAACGATCACAGCCAATAAACGACTGCCAAACAATATTTCTAAAGGAATATGAAACCACAGAGATCCAGGGTAAAATTAACTGCAAGCATTGTAATTCCAAGCTCGGCAGTTTTAATCTAACTGGTGATCAGTGTAATTGTGGGGTCTGGGTTGCACCTGCTTTTGGACTGCTCAAATCTAAAGTTGATGTAGACATTAATCTGTAATAAAAATATTAGTTTTCTACGGTATTGAATTATGTGAGAATTGGCCAGAACCTCAAAAAGATCTTTAAAAAATGGATTTTGAAATCTACTACGAGTATTTCAAAACATTCAACCCAATTGAAAAGGAAATTCTTTTAGATTTCCTAACCGACCAATCACTTAAAAGTATTTACACTACAAAAGACAAAACTTCAGTAAAACCAATTCCAGATTCGATTGTTTTTATTAAAAAAGGAGGATTGGAAAATGATCCAAAGAATGAATTCTTGTTTTTGAATTTGCCAAATGAAAAGGAATTGTATTCGTACTTGCATTATGCCATCACTCCGTATTTTATTCAAGGTTTTTGTGATTAATCTCCAGGTATTAGATTGGCTAATCTCCAGGTACACCCAACTAATCTCCAGGTACATTGGAATTAATAAAGACAAGGATAAGCAAACCATAAAGAAATTAGCAGAGCTGGAATTATCACTGGCGCAATCGCAGCAAACAGTAAACATACCAGATATCCAACTGAAATTCAATCCAACCATAGTTGGACTGGCAGAACAAAAGCAGCCATTCGACAACCTATTACAAGACACCACTTTTCTTAATTCAATCCAAAAAGATGTAAAAATATGGATAAACGAAATTCATAAAGTCACATTGTTGGAAAATCAGATTATTGATAATAGTAGGAATGAGATTGAGTTTTGGATTCAGATGGAGCGGCATTTGCATTTGATTGAGATGCAGTTGAATGATGAAAAGGTGTTGTTGACATTGGAGATATTGAAACAAGCTAAAAGATTTCATGCTACCGTAGGGTACCCTAGCTTCTAATTATAGGTATTTCTTTGGCTGACTATTAGGTAGGACATTGCTAACGATAGGTTCATTGCAGACACTGGAATCAAGGAGGCGATTGAAAAAGTGACAAAATACAATGTTCTGTTCAAGGAATTCCCAGTCAATGAGTTGCTCTCTTCTACTGATTTGCAAAAAGTAAACGACTCTGTATCTGCAATTTTCAACCATGTCAACAAGAAACTCAAATTAGCACCTTATCCAATACAAAAGACATTATTGCTATTAGAAGCTATTTCCCGCGATGTGAACAATCAGATTTTGCTGATTTTAAAACAAAAGAATCTCATGTATTTAGAAATCAATGAATTCAAAACTGTCATTGAAGAATGTAAAAAGATTTTTGGCACTTGGGAAGACAGCATTAAAGAATTTTATTCAATCGGAAGGTTTTATTTATTAACCATAGGGATTTACTTCGAAAGCGCGTTGAAAAATTGATTCCAGTCAAAGTAGAAAAGTACCATCAATTACTAGAAGAACGACTGGATTTTATTTACAATTTCCGGGTCCAGCACGACCAATTATCAACTACTTTGAAGAAAATAACTGGCGGAAAACAAGACCTGGGAATATCTGATTCAACCGAATTAGTCCTTCGAGCACTTGATCATATTAAACATATTGATATTTTGGATTTATCCGAGCAAGGGACTTTAAATTGGCAAATTGCGCAACAAAACTACAATTCAAACATTTCCCAAGTAGAATCAATGATTATTTCCAATTTAAAAGATTTGCTGGGAACATGTGAGACTGCAAACGACATGTTTCGGATCTTTTCAAAGTTTAATGCGTTATTTGTTCGACCTAAAATCCGAGGTGCGATTCGTGAGTACCAAAGCCAGTTGATTGAAAAGGTAAAGGAAGATCTGAAAGAATTGCATTTGAAATTCATGAAGAGGTATGAAAATAGCGACGATTCGCAATTGACTAGACTAAGAGATGTGCCTTTACTTTCCGGACATCTACTCTGGATCAAAATGATTGAACGGCAATTGAATGAATTAATGAAAAAAGTAGAGTATATCCTCGGTAAAGGCTGGGAACAATACCAAGAAGGACAGAAACTATACAATGAACAAATGTCATTCCAAAAACAGCTCGACACTTCATCTTTATTTGAAACTTGGTTAAACGAGGAAATGAATAGAGCGTTCATAGGTGGACGAATATTCACAATCACCAAAAACAGATTATTAAACAAATTGGAGCTGGGAATCAATTTTGATTCAAAGAGTATATCTGTGTTCAAGGAAGTACGAAATTTGATGAATATGGGGTACTCTGTGCCAATGCAAATACAGAATGCGTCTCTTGATAGCAAGAAAGTATATCCATTTGCAGTCTCTTTAAATGAATCGCTTCGGATTTACCAAAAGTGTTTGATTAGTGTTGACAAAGTCGGGTTGCTCGTCGGTGAATTCCACCTCAAAGTTCAAACTCTGGTTCAACAAGGGATCCAACTGCAATGGGACTACTTTATCAATACGTATGAAGAAAACAATGAAGGACGGTATGTGGAATTCGTTAGTGAATTTTCTCAATCGGTATTCCAATTCCAAGATAAAATCAATCTAGCCTTACAAAAAACGAACGAAATTGATTCATTGATCAGCGAACTTGAAGATTGCAAGTATGAGCAACTAGTCTTATCTGTTATTATGGACAAGATACAAAAGAATGTTGATTTACTTGCGTTTGAAAGTTTCAGCAACTTGAATGAATGGATTATTGGATTAGATGCTAGAATTGAAAATGTTTTGTTTAGTAGACTTGGCCAAGCGGTAAAGAGCTGGAATCTTGGGAATATTGAATTTGATACCGAAGTAGTTTATTCAATCCAGATGCGCAACCAGGCAATTTATTTGAATCCACCAATGGAAAGTGCGAAAGCAATGTGGACACGAAAATTCCAGACATTGCTGTCTGTTGTTACACTGTTGCCTAGAATCAAAGTGTTCTCTTTTGAAAAACAGACTCAAAAGACATTCAACCTTGTATCTAAACTTGATCCAAAGGATTTGGTGAAAGCATTTGAATGCATTGATAGCTTGTACAATGATTTGAGTTTGTACGTTGACAAGTGGCTACAATATCAGTCGCTTTGGGACTTGGAACCACAGACAGTATTTGATACACTCGGCGATGATTTGCAAAAGTGGTGTAATACGCTACTGGATGTCAAGAGAGTGCGGTCCACATTTGATACAACGGAAACAAGACAAGAATTTAGAGGTTTGGCGATTGAATATGGCAATGTCCAACAAAAAGTCAATCTACAATATGATATTTGGCAACGGGATTTGATCAACAAGTTTTCAACTATCCTGTTGCAAAAAATGCAGCAGTTTTATTCTGATTTAAAAAACTATCGGGAATCTTTGGAAAAGAATTTGGCTTATTCAACAACCCACGATCTGGTAAACTTTTTACTGTTGATTCAAGAACTGGGCAATGAAACTACCAATTTTGATTTGAAAATGAAGCAGTTTTATAACGGTCAGCGTATTCTTGAACGTCAAAGATATAAATTCCCACAGGATTGGCTGTACTATGACCAAGTGAATGGTGAACATTCTGCATTCAAAGAAATCTTGGAGCGCAAAACCAGATTAATCCAAGACCAAATTGAACCGTTAAAAGAGAAAATTGTTCAAGAAGATCAGGCAACGAATGACCAGATATCTACCCTGGTTGAAGATTGGAATAACCTCAAGCCGCTTGGAGATCAAGAGCCCGCACAAGCATTGAAAGTTTTAAACGAGTTTGAACATAAATTCACTGTTACCAACAAGACTTTTGAATTACTTGGCAAAGCCAAGCAAGCACTTGAAATCAAGAGTTTTAGCAATTCACTACTTGCGCCAGCAATTTCTGAACACCAGGATTTGAAAAGAGTATGGGAATCCCTAGAAAAAGTTTGGGATGAAATATTAAAGATTCACGAAATTTCGTGGTTTGGTGAAGAATGTTGGCAAGTTAAAGGTATGGTTGAAAAGATTTTGGAGAATATGAAAAGTATGCCAAATCAAACCCGGCAATACTTGGCCTACCAATCAATGTACCAAAAAATCAGCGGTATTTTATCCAAGCACTTGCGTATGCTTCCGTTAAAATCCGAATCTCTCCGTGAACGTCATTGGCTTAGAATCAATACTATCCTTTCAATTGAAAAAACAAATTCGTTAAAAGTTGGTACTTTATGGCAAGTCAACTACGAAAAGAAGGAAAAGCAAGTAGAAGAAATCATAAGTTTAGCCCAAGGCGAAATGGCACTTGAAGAGTACCTGAAACAAATCAAATCCGTTTGGGCACAATATTCACTTGAATTTACCAATTTCCAAAACAAGTGTAGATTAGTGAAAGGGTGGGATGACTTGTTTACAAAATGCCAGGATCATTTAGCTGCACTTACTGCCATGAAGAATTCTGTTCATTACAGAGCGTTTAAAGACGAAGCAATGCAGCTGGAGGATAGCCTTTCAAAAATATTGACTTTGCTAGATCTGTGGATCAATGTTCAACGGCAGTGGGTGTACATTCAGGGTATCTTTTCTGGGAACCAGGAAATCAAGCAAATTCTACCGTTGGAAAGTAATAGATTTGTTTCGATCGACGCTGAATTCATGACTATGATGCGCAAAGTCTACAAATCACCGTTGATCATTGAAGTAATCCTTATCCCAAATATTCAACAGAGTATGGCTCGATTAGGTGAATTATTGTCTGGCATTCAGCGGTCTTTAGGTGATTACCTTGAACGAGAACGGTCTAACTTCTCGCGATTCTATTTTGTTGCTGATGAAGATTTGTTGGAAATTTTGGGCAACTCTAAAGATCTAGATCGTATCCAGCCGCATTTAAAGAAAATCTTCCCAGCTGTTACTAGAGTATTGACTGACGACGAACAGCAAAATATCCTAGGGGTTTCATCTCCCGAAGGCGAAATTATCACTTTTGCCAATCCAATTGATCGTACAAAAACCCGAGTTTATGAATGGCTGACTAGAATCGAAGAGGAAACTAGGCTTGCACTTTTCAATTCATTTGAATCTTGTGTTAGAAGTTATAAGAAGATGCACTTGGAGGAATTGGAAAAGTGGGTTGATCAGTACCCTGCACAAATCCTAATCCTTACTGCCCAATACAAATGGACGGAAAATACCGAAATTGCAGTGAAGAATGGTAAAATGGATGACTTGCTGTCCAATATTTCCGAAATTATCTCTTTACTGGCGCAATTTGTAGTAAAGGACTTGAAATACCTCAATAGGAAAAAGTGTGAATCATTGATTACTGAAATGGTTCATCAGAGAGATGTTACAAGAACACTGTTGCAATCTAAAGTTTCCAGTATAAATGATTTCAGCTGGCTATCCAATATGAGGTTTTATATGCAGGATTCTCAAGTGGTGGTGAAGATTGCTAGCGCTTCGTTTACTTATGGATTCGATTATCTTGGTGTGTATGATCGATTGGTCCAAACACCGTTGACTGACCGATGTTACTTGACTCTTTCCCAAGCGCTAGACAATAAACTTGGCGGTTCTCCTTTCGGTCCTGCTGGAACTGGAAAAGTAAACGTTGACTAACATAGACTGAAAGTGTCAAAGCGATGGCAGCGCAACTAGGTCGCCAATGCCTTGTTTTCTGTTGTGATGAAAACTTTGATTTCCAATCTATGGGTAGGATCTTTATTGGGCTATGCAAGGTTGGAGTGTGGGGCTGTTTTGATGAATTCAATCGTCTTGAAGAAAAGATTCTTTCTGCTGTTTCTCAACAGATACAATCTATCCAGGTTGGGCTTAAATCGTCAAAAGAAATTGAACTTGTTGGTAAATCATTGCAAGTAAACCCGTCTACTGGTATTTTCATTACGATGAACCCTGGGTACGCTGGTAGATCCTCGCTGCCGGATAATTTGACCTCGTTATTCCGAGGGGTCTCAATGACAATCCCAGACAGATTACTGATTGCTCAAGTAATGTTATTCTCCCAAGGATTTGCCGAAGCCGAAAGTCTAGCTTCGAAAGCTATTCCATTCTTTGAAATCTGCAGCGAGCAATTATCCAACCAGCCCCATTATGATTTTGGGCTAAGAGCACTCAAGAGTGTCTTGGTCTCTGCCGGTCGAATTCAAAGACAAAACCAAAGTTCAAAAGAAACTGATGTTCTTGAAGAAGTAGTTTTGGTGCAGAGTATCAAGGATACAGTTTTCCCTAAATTGATCAAAGAAGATGCTGTTCTTGCTGAAACGTAATTGATTTTTAAAATAGACTCTTGCATGATATATTCTCCAAGGCAAGAACAGGCGAAATCAGCGATACAAGACTCAGGCTAGAATTGGAAGAATGTTGTAAAGAGTTGATGCTTGTTCCTGATCAAGATTGGCTGGGAAAAGTCCTACAGCTCCACAGTATCCAAGAAATCAACCATGGTGTTATGGTTGTCGGTAAATCTGGAACTGGTAAATCAACTGCCTGGAAAACTTTGTTGAAAGCATTGGAAAAGTGCGAAGCAAAGGAATCCCGCCATTATATTATAGATCCAAAGGCTATATCCAAAGATAAACTGTATGGCTGGATGGATTCTACGACTAGAGAATGGACAGATGGCATTTTTACAAAAATTATCCGTAAAGTCTTGACAGATGATAGAGGCGAAAGCGCGAAACGCTATTGGATTGTGTTCGATGGAGATGTTGATCCAGAATGGGTTGAAAATTTGAACTCTGTTTTAGATGACAACAAAATGTTGACGTTACCAAATGGTGAGCGTCTTCCGCTGCCACCAAATGTCAGAATTATGTTTGAAGTCCAAGATTTGGATCAAGCTACTCCGGCTACCGTTAGTAGATGTGGAATGGTCTGGTTTCCTGAATCTATGGTTTCAGTCAATATGCTTTCTAAACGTTACTTGAACATGTTGCACAATGTGCCTGTAGATGAAATGCCTGCAACTTATGACATTGATTTGACAAAACTAAAGTTTTCAGAAATCTCTATTTCTCAGCGCCAAGTAGCTGATATACTTGAACCACTCTTTGCTCCAGGCGCTATTCTGGAGCTCGCCATTGATTTCTCCCAAACTTTATCACACATTATGGAATTTACCATTATCAGGGGTCTACAAAACTTGTTTTCTCTGCTGAACTCGAGTGTCAAGTCAATTTTGGAATACGACTCTACACACCTCGATTTCCCTCTTCTTCCAGACCAGCTGGAAAATTATGTCTTGAAATCGTTCTATATTCATTTAGGCTGGAGTTTCGGCGGAGATGTCAATAATGATGACCGATTAAAACTTGGTGAGTTTTTGAATAGATCTGGCAGTGTGCAGATTGGGACAGATGGATTTTCTGTGTTTGAATACGATATTGATATTGGCACTCCGGACTATGTTTCTTGGTCGTCAATGGTCCCAGTTATTGATATTGATCGTCAAAACATTGCAAGACAGGATATCGTTGTTCCTACTTTGGATACTTTGCGGCATGAAAAGATTTTGTACGCTTGGTTGTCTGAACACAAATCTGTAATTCTGTGTGGCCCGCCAGGGTCTGGAAAGGTATTTAATATCTCACGTTAGACAATGACTCTGCTCTCTTCCTTGAGAAAATTACCAGAAATAGATGTGATTCCAATCAACTTTTCCAGTGAAACCAATTGCGAATCTATTATTCGTACATTGGAAGTTAATGGACAGTACAAAAAATCAGCAAATGGCGAGGTGTTTATGCCAAAGAACCCCGGAAGATGGCTGGTACTATTTTGTGATGAAATCAATCTGCCCAAACTTGACAAGTACGGGACTCAAAAAGTTATTTCTCTCATTCGCCAGATGATTGAGCAAAAAGGATTCTGGAGATCAGACAGAGTTTGGGTTACCATTGAAAGAGTGCAGATTATTGGTGCTTGCAACCCACCAACTGATCCGGGCAGAGTTGTTCTCAGCAACCGATTCTTGCGCCATTGCCCAGTTGTATATGTTGGATATCCAGAACAAAATTCTCTGCAAACTATTTACTCAGCATTCAGTCGAGCCGCACTGAAGGCACACCCTGCTTTGCGCGGATATGCGGATGCATTGACTAACGCAATGGTAGAGTTCTACACAAACTCTAAAACTCAATTTACAGCAGATGTTCATTCACATTACATTTTCTCACCGCGTGAACTGACAAGATGGATCAGAGGAATTTATGAAATTATCCATTCGTTGGAATTTATTTCAATTGAAGAGTTGGTTAGAATTTGGGCACACGAAGGTATCAGGTTGTTCCAAGATCGTTTGGTTGATGATGGCGAAAAAGATTGGTCCGACGATTTGCTACAAAGAACTGCTGCTCAAAATTTCCCTGGTGTGGACATTGTCGTAGCTCTCGCACGACCAATTCTATTCTCAAACTTTATCTCTAAAGATTATGAATCCACAGATGCAACTGCTCTCTCGCAATATATCAAAGCACGGCTGCAGGTATTCTACGAAGAAGAAGTTGAAGTTCCACTGGTCCTGTTTGAGCATGCTTTGGAACACATCCTTCGTATCGACAGAGTGTTCCACCAAATCCAAGGCCACCTGCTCCTAATTGGGATTTCAGGAAGTGGAAAATCTACATTGACACGGTTTGTCGCTTGGATGAATGGTATTTCAGTTTTCCAGCCTGCAATGGAGAGCAAATACTCCATATCAGATTTTGATGACGATTTGAGGATTGTGCTCAAGAGATCTGGATGCAAAGGGGAAAAGATTTGCTTTATCATTGACGAAGCTAATGTGATGGATTCTTCATTTTTGGAAAGAATCAATACGTTACTGGCAAATGCAGAAATTCCTGGATTGTTCGAAGGGGATGAATTTACCTCTTTGATGACTTCATGCAAGGAAGTATCCATCAGGGAAGGATTGGCTTTAGATACTCATGATGAGCTCTATGCCTGGTTTACCAAACAGGTCGCGAAAAACTTGCATGTCATCTTTACTATGAATCCACCGGAAGGGGAACTCTCAAACAAAGCAACTACATCTCCAGCCTTGTTCAACAGATGTGTGCTAAATTGGATGGGTGATTGGAATAATCAAGGATTTTATCAAGTTGCAAGTGAATTTACAGAGCTCGTGGATATTGATCAAAGCTATACATGTCCACCAACTTTCCAGCCTCTATACTCGGAAATTGTCAAGCCTTATTCATTGCGCAATGTACTATTGGACACTTGTATTTTTATACACGGTTGTTCGAAACAAGTTAATCACTCAATTAGTGTCAAAAAACAAAAAAAGTATGTTTTCATCACTCCAAGGCAATATATTGATTTTGTCACAAACTTCTGCACGATTTACCAGGAAAAGAGGTCGCAACTAGAAGACCGCCAAAGACACTTGATTGTCGGCCTGGAAAGGCTACGAGAGACTTTGGTAAAGGTTGAAGAATTAGGGGTAAGCTTGGAAGAAAAGAAAAAAGAATTGGAACTGAAAACTGCCCAAGCAAACGAAAAGTTGAAAAAGATGGTTGAAGACCAACAAGAAGCCGAGAACAATCGAGCCGCTTCGGTGCACATTCAAAAGTCTCTCGAGGTAAAGGACATTGAAATTGCAGAAAGAAAGAAAATTGTCGTTGCCGATCTTGAAAAGGCTGAACCTGCAGTAATTGAAGCTCAACAAAGTGTCAGCAATATCAAAAAGCAACACTTGACGGAAGTGCGCTCCATGCAGAACCCTCCAGCTGTTGTTAAAATGACAATGGAAGCTGTTTGTATTCTTTTAGGGAATAAGGTTGACTCATGGAAGAGTGTTATAGCAGTGTTGAGAAAGGATGACTTCATTTCCAATATTGTCCATTACGATACTTCAAAACTTACACAGAAAATCAGAGATGATATTTCTACAAACTACCTGAGCGATCCAAACTTCAACTTTGAAGCCGTAAACCGGGCAAGCAAAGCGTGTGGGCCGTTGGTACAGTGGGTTATTGCGCAGGTCAGCTTTGCTTCAATTTTAGAAAAAGTGGAACCACTTCGTGCTGAAGTGCAACAGTTAGAAGAAAGTGCCAGCGAAACAAAGGAAAAAGCTCGTGAAATGGAAGCGTTGATTGTCAAACTTGAGAAAAGCATTAACGTTTACAAAGATGAATACGCTGTTTTGATTAGCGAAGTTCACAGCCTCAAAAAGGAAATGGAAGGTGTCAAAGAAAGAGTTGGAAGATCTTTGAGTGTAGTTGAAAACCTGTCCTCTGAACGAGAACGGTGGACAGAATCTAGGGAAACGTTTGGTGTTCAAATGGAAACATTAGTTGGAGATAGTATTTTGGCTTCAGCATTCTTATCCTATGCAGGCTACTTTGATCAGGCAACACGTCACCAATTAACTGGAAATTGGAAATCAAAGCTAAGTGCATCTGGTATCAAATTTAACGAGCAGCTGTCAATTTATGCTTATCTCAGCACGGCAGAGCAAAGAAACAACTGGATAGTTAACTCGCTGCCTGCGGATGACCTATGCATGGAAAATGCAGTTATTATGGAGCGAAGTCAACGATATCCATTGATAATCGATCCATCTAACCAAGCTCTTTCATATCTCAAATCCCTATACAAGGCCAAGAACATTGTTGTTACGAGTTTCAGAGACGCTGCCTTCCTTAAAAACTTGGAAAGTGCACTGCGGTTTGGCAGTCCAATTATCATTCAGGATGCGGAAGATTACGACCCAATTCTGAATCCAATCTTAAACAAACAAGTTTGGAAGAGCGGTGGAAGAAACTTGATTAGACTTGGTAAGAAGGAAATTGACTTTTCATCAACGTTCATGCTATTTATGATTACAAAGAACCCGTTAGTCAAATTTATTCCGGATATTTGCAGCCGAGTGACATTTGTCAACTTTACAGTTACCCCTGGAAGTTTGACAGTACAATGCTTGGATAAATTTATGAAGTCGGCTCGAGCAGACATTGAAAAGAAGAGAAAAGACTTACTCAAGGCTCAAGGCGAATTCCAGTTGAGACTCCATATCCTGGAAAAAGAACTGCTTGCTTCATTGAATGAATCAAAGAGCAATATCTTGGATGATGATGTCGTGATGAACTCTTTAGAAAATCTGAAAAAGGAGGCTTCAGAAATCCTTGAAAAGGTATCGCAAACAGCCCAAGTTCTCTCTGAAGTCGACTCGGTTACTTCCTTATTCAAGCCGCTCGCACAGAGGTGTTCTTCTCTATTTTTCTGTATTGAACAGTTGCACAGTGTACAGTTTTTCTATGCATTTTCTCTGGAATTTTTCTTTGACATTGTAGATGGAATACTTGCTTCTGACTCTGTACCAAAGGATAAAGTAGATGTGCTGGAAACAAGCATCTTCACCACTGTTTACGAATGCGTATCATTTGCATTACGCCAAGAAGACTTGCCAGTGTTTGCGCTTTTGATTTCCCGTATCAAGAGTGAAGTTGCAGTGAAAGGAGATGAATGGGAATATTTGACCTCAGGGCATGATATTGTGCACACTAAGTTTGATCCCGAGTTACAAGATCTTGTAGGTAATAGCCTGGCAATCAAAATTGATCAACTTTCAAATATCTCGGTCTTTGATTGCCTTCCGAACGTAGTTTTGCAGAACTCTGATGTCTGGAAGTCATTACTGGACGATTCTGCTCCTGAAAACAAATTGCTGAATGTTTTATCGTCTGGTGCGCTTGGTAAATGCAATTAATACTAGGTGTATGTAATGCCTTCCAGAGACTTTTGATTATTCAAACTATTCGACCTGATAGATTCGTTGACGCCGTAACGGGGTATCTAAAATCAATTTTCGGTTCTTTGTTCACATTGGATCACAACGACAAGAAGTTCTCGACATTACTGAAAGAAACACAGCCGAGTGGATATAAAATCAAGCCTACCATTTTATTCAACTACAAAGGATATGATGTCAGCCATAGAGTGGAATCACTAGCAACAGGAGAGGGCAAACATTTGATGTTAGTAGCAATGGGCTCGAACGAAAGTATTCAAAGCGCTGATAACGCCATTGCTCAAGCTGCCAAGCAAGGTTCTTGGGTGCTTGTCCGAAATGCTCATTTATCTCTGCACTGGCTATCAGCATTGGAAAAGAAAGTAGTCAGTTACCAGGCTCCTCAATTCAAACTGTTTATTACTTGCGAAGTTCACCCAGGTATACCTGTTAACCTGTTGAGGGGCTCACAAATTATGATTTTTGAACCACCGTCTGGAATTCGCTCGTGCATCAAGGACTCCTTGAATTCAATTTCCAGAAACTATCTGCAAGGACCTATCGAAAAGCAACGCGCACTATTCATGTTAGCCTGGGTACATTCTGTGATTTTGGAGAGGGTCCGTTACCTACCTATTGGCTGGACAAAGAATTATGATTTCAACGATTCAGATTTCGATATTGCGGTGAAGATTTTGGATACTTGGTTTGCATTTGCTAGCAACGGAAGATCAAATATTGCACCAGAATCTATTCCGTGGGAAGCTTTACGAATGCTGCTCTCTCAAAATGTTTATGGTGGTAAGATTGATAGGAAGGTTGATCAAACAATGCTGGAAACGTTGATTAATCAATTCTTGAATCCAGCAATTTACAGTGCCGACTTTAAGCTGGTGGAAAGCTTGAAGAGCCAGCCCCTGCTGGTGACTCCAGAAGGAGTGAAAATCAGCCAATTTTTAGAATGGGTGAACAAGCTGGAAGAGTCTCAACCACCAAACTGGATTGGGTTGTCCCAGGATGCAGACTTGCTTATGAAGCAAAAGAAAACTCTCGAAATCCTTTCCAAACTTCGAACTTTGGATGGTATTATCGAAAACTCATTGGTTGACCAGGAAGTTGTACAATGGAAATCATCCCTGAAGAGCAAGATTGTTGGATGGCTTGATTTAATCCCAAAGATTGCTGATTCATTCAGAACTGAAGGCAATGACTCTGTAAGCAGATATTTCCGAAACGAGTTCAAGTTAGCCAAAACATTGCATGACACTATTTCATCCGATTTAGCGTTATTAATGGATATTTTGAATGGAAAAACACACCAAACCAATTATTCTCGTTCATTACTGCAAGATATTGGGAAAAGTAGTTGATTTTTAATGTAGGTGTGATTCCATCCCACTGGATTACTTATAGCACTCCATTCAAATCCTTACAAGCCTTTATCAACGAAGTTGGTGTGAAGTTTAAACAAACAAATGAAATTTCAAAGTCAATTGAACCAATCCACTCAAAAATCTCGATTGGAGCGCTGTTTGACCCTAGAGCGTTCTTGACTGCAACTAGACAATATACTTCAAAGGCTATTGGGGTTTCGCTTGAACACTTGCAACTGAACTGCACAATTGGCGATAAGCCAAAAACCACATGTTTTGAAGTCGTCAACATGAAGCTGGAAGGCGCAGCGTTGGTAAATGGCAGTTTGGAACTAAGTGACCAAGTCAATCCATTCCACCTTGGAGCAATGTTTATCTACTGGGCTCAATCAAGTACAGCAGGAAATGTTGCAATTCCAATTTATTCCAATGCTCACCGGCAACATGTCCTTTTTGAATTCACTAGTAACCACCCAAAGCGATCAGAAATCATCAAGAGATCCGTTGCAATTATTGCTTAATAAAATTTGATCTCGAAAAAGTTTCTAAAATCTTATGGCTTTCGCAAATAAGGGAAAACTTCCACCAGATGTAAATAGGGCACTATTTGTCAGAAATCTTCCATATAAAATAACGAGCGAAGATATGTACGATTTATTTGGAAAGTATGGGGCAATCAGACAAATACGACTTGGAAATGCAAACGATACCAGAGGAACCGCATTTGTGGTGTACGAAGATCTATACGACGCAAAGCAAGCTCAAGAGCATTTGTCTGGGTTCAATTTACAAGGAAGATATCTTATCGTGCTGTTTTATTCGCAGTCCAAAGCTGCTAAAAGGGAAAAGTAATATAATATTTTTACATTTTTCTTACAATTCAACCACAACGGGTTTTGTGCAGGTGTTTGTTGTTCGTAGGGTTATTGGCCCTGTATCAACTGTATGCAATCTGGCAGTCGGGCTACATGGCGAATTTGGTCAAAGCTCAAAAGATGGACAGGTATCAAGTGTCGTTTGTGTTTATGGGCAACAAAACCGATTATGAACTGGATAACATTGATAAATGGATCAAGGTGACTCTGAACGATACAATAATTAACCGTATACATGCTGATCATCCTCTTATTTCAAAAGTCATGGCGGTGAAGGAAGTGCGAGCACTGGAAAAGTTGCACTTGTATCCAATAGTTCAAGGAGACTTTATGAAAATAGTTTCGCTTTATTACAATGGCGGAGCCAGTGTAGATTTAGACGTTATTCCTTATGTCAACTACCCTTCATATTTTATAGATCATCCAAAGACCAAGGAGTGTCAGATAATTTTTGGAATAGAGCACGAACGATATTCAATTGAGGAAATACCGCCAGTCAGGATGGGCCAGTTACAAACCTGGGCAATGTTTGCACAAATCAAGAAATCTCAGTTTATCAGGAAATTGTTGGATAGGATTATAGTAGAAATTGAGAAAACAGAGGCCGGCGCAAACAAAATTGGATATTATGATGTTCAAGAGATTGCAGGCAGCGGGATTATCACTGATTTTGTTAACAGAAAAGTATGTGATTATCTAGATACAGCTGTAGTAGGCGGTCTGTCCTGGAACAACCTGAAAATGTTTCCAAAAAGCGTTGTTCAGTGTAAATGGGGGCATGAAACTATATGCGTGCTAGGTAAAGAGTGGACCGGAATTGATTGCAGACACGATAACCCAACGTGTGTATTACAGCACCAATTCAGAGGCACATGGAAAAATGGGTATTCAGAAAAGGATTTGGCTTATAAAGGTTACTACGGTAAGCCAAAAAACCAGATTGGGAAGTTGTTTGATTGATTGCGTGCTCAAAGCTACTTCAGGCCAACCTTCATTTTGATTTATTAAAACTGATATGGTAACGGCGGTACGGTCTAGATGAATAAAAGTTGATGTAATTATGGGTTTTATTAGATATCTAATCATCTTGAATACCCAACCATCTCAACATACTAGAATCTTGGCCACTAACCATCCATACATCGTCGTCAGTATAGGTTTCAATACATTTCAACAAATCAGACTCTGTGTAACCTTTGGACAAGATACGTTCGCGAACATCCCCCAAGTTGATGGTTGGTTGTAATTGGCCATTTGAACGGGTGCACATTTCCTTGATACATTCAAAGATCGCACTAGTCGCGTCCTTTTTGAAAATTGGTTTGTGGTTCAATGATGCTTTGGAAACTTGAAGTAATCGAAGAGCTTCATCTACATCTAGTTCGGTAATTTCATTAGAGAATCTTAAACGAGTCTAATGTTAGATGTGTATTACCAATGCAGAAGCCAGACGAATGATGGACAATAATGTTCTAGCACATGTGTATTGGAAATCTTGAGTTTCGTCGGCTCTTTTACGCAGATTTACATAAGAGTTAATAACATGGTCTGCAGTGGCAGGAAGTAATGTCGGCTGGAAAGTACGGGCAACTGAAATGTAATGTCTGGTGTTAATAAATGCTACTTGATCAAATTAGGCTCCAATACTGAAATATCTTCATTTACGGGGTGTTTCAAACAGCGGTGAACAAAGGTGACGTGCTGTGCCAACTTCAAGTCAGACTCAATTGATGGTTTATCAAGCAACAAGAAAAGCAAATCAAATCGAGATAATAATGCAGCTGGGAGGTTGATGTTGTCTGTTGGTTTCATTCTTGGATTGTAGCGGCCATAGCGAGGATTGGCAGCTGCCAAAATACAAGTACGAGCGTTCAACGTTGTAGTAATGCCGGCTTTGCTGATACTGATTGTCTGCTGCTCCATAACTTCGTGTATGGCCGTACGATCTGTTTCGTCCATCTTGTCAAATTCATCGATACAAGCTACTCCATTGTCAGCTAACACCAATGCACCACCTTCAAGAACCATTTCATCAGTAACTGGATCGCGTGTAACAGATGCTGTCAACCCAACACCAGATGAACCTCTGCCAGTGGTATATACTGCACGGGGTGCAATTTTGCAGATATGCTTGAGCAATTGGGATTTCGCAACCCCGGGATCGCCCATCAAACAAATATTCAAATCACCACGCACCTTCATTCCGTCAGCTGTTTCCTTGTTTGATCCGCCAACCAGCATCAATAACAGAGCCTTTTTTACATCCTCATGGCCATAGATTTCTGGTGCGATAGAGTGGGCTAAGCGATCGTAAATTCCAGGCTGATTTGCGTTCGCGTGAATCTCTTCTCTGATACTTTCAGTCAAGGTCATGTCAGCATACTGAGTTTTCATTTGCAATACGTGGTGTGCTTCCAAGTATGTGTCGGTGATCAAACCGGCTCTAATGGCTTTGTATCCTGTGAATGGGATTGGAAGTATACACCCACCAACGACTACAATTTCACCAGGATTGACAGTTCTGGTTTGTTCCTGAGTGAGATATACCGTCATAGATCGGGGGATATGTCCCATTGGCACTTGATCAGTCAATTCTTGCAACTTCATCTCTTGGAACTTTACAAATTTACAGCCTCTGGTTTGTAAATATAGTCTTCCTTTAGTGTTGTTTGTTTGGCATTGAGAAGAAGGGCAAACAGAAATTGGAGTCCAAGTTGCGTTTGTAACCTAGATTAGATGATTACTACATCTTGGAATACTTCGTGACCACATGAATCGCAAGAGTATGCAGATACGACACATAAAGGCTTCACATTACTGACTCTAGTCACCATTCCTTTGATTTTAACCATTTTCCCAACCATATCTCCCTTTACTTGGCGAACAGACACCATTTTCATGGAGGTTCTAGGAACAAAAGTCAAGTTGCTAAATTAATAATAAATACTATTTGCGGACTAATTCTGGAGGGAAGGAAATAGCTCCGTTTCCATCTTCTTGATTTCTCTTTGTTCGTTGGTAAATTAAAACAGAAAGTGGATCTGAATCGTCAGTTGGCTGATATTAGCAATGATTACTTGATCTGTTTGATCTGGAAGCATAGAATCAACAACTTGGCAAAACAAGCTTGTGTATCTCTTTGTGTTTTGTTCAATATTTAATAATAGAGATTGATCAGTGATCTGTAATTAAGAACGAGGTACCATTGCTAGTTGGTCAAGTTCAATTTCAATTTTGGATAATTTCTGCTGAGCAACTTCTGCCAACATGTCGCTGAAACTGATATAATCTGTTGGTTTATAGTTGTCCAAGATATCCTTGATTTTCACTCAAGTCAGTCGTCACTGTACCTGATATTAGTCAAAGATAACCTTTTTCTTGTGCATAGTCAATCCCAATATTAATTGCTGGAGTAGACATTAGATTTGCAAATCTTTTTCGAGCGAATTTAAAAGTTTGAACTTTCGGACATGCAATGAAATTGAGACAGACGGGTATTTGGGATGGTACGAATCCAATAGTGAGGAGCGATAGAGCTCAGTTCATTTTTTACATCATTCTAATCTGAGGCGACATTTACCTCGTATTTTCTTTACAAAAAAGATGAAAAATATCGCACTAGTTGGTGAAGCAGATATCGTCGTAGAGTTTTTTGAATACAGCATCAATTCAATCTTGTACCAGAGGGAGCTCTATTCGCCAGACTGTAAGCATGACTGACATTAGGTTTCAAGGTGGTTAAAAAGTACAACTTGTCGCTGTTTGTATCGCAGGATGAGGCTCTGTCCAAGTATCTGGCACAAATATTGGCTCAAGTGAAGGTATGGATATCAACTCGTCAAATATGGTCGCTGGTTTTGGTTTTAATAGACAAGGAAACACTAGAAGTTCGGGAACGCTGGCAGTTTGAATTAAACATCACTAAAGAAAACAAGGAGAGAAAGGAAAGGGAAATTCATGCAGAAATCAGCGCAATTATCAGGCAAATTACTGCCAGTGTTGGGTTTCTCCCAATCCTTCCTGAAAACATGACTTTTAGTGTGCTAGCCTATACCGACAGGAATATTCAAGTACCATCAGAGTGGGTAATTGAAATTAATGCAGATTGACTCTGACGCAAAGCTTATTTCAGACCCAACGATTGTAAAATTGAGATCACTGAATACTAACGATTATAAAATCGATTCTATGGTATCTTACAAACTTCAGGAATAAAATATTTGGTTCACTACGTTTTCAAGGCTCTAGCTCGACTGTAAGTTCATCCCATTGGCATGAGACACTGCTGGAATAATCAGATGACTATTTCTTGTCCACACCTCCCAGAAGTCTCTGGATTAATGACTCCTTTGCTGTAAAAGGAAAAAAATTGACATTTACAAGCGGCTGGTATGACTCAATGCAAGTATAAAAGAAAGAGAAAACCCATGAATTTTTACACTTTAGAATGCCTTTCCTGAATATTAAAAACACTCATCCACAAACCTCGTCGGTGGATGAGTCGGTATTCCCCAACTTTTGTTTAAATGGCTGTGACTTGCAGTGCACTGGGTTGTACTGCGATGAATGCATAAAAAGAATCAAGGTGGTTAAAACTATTATCCCGAATATGGGATTCCAAAACCGCAGAATATGTAAAAAAAGGAAATAAATTATTTGTATAAAGATTTGCATTTTGTTTTACTTTGCATCTGGCGATTCATAACCAGAAACATTTCAATCTAGTTTATTCAAGAATTTTGTCCGGAACAAGCATTGCCCATAACTGTGTCAAGGTCATAATTTTGACCAAGATTTTGATTAGTCCAATCAAGAATCAATTTTACTGCCTCTCTTTGGGTCAAGCTTCCATCATTCATGCCTCTGTATGCCTGCGCTTCAACTTTATCTTTGGCAAGCGAATTGTCAGCAGTCAATGGTTCTGGCCACAAGTTGTAATCATCATCAGATCCGCCGATAGCTAGTGGAATAAAGTGATCAAATTCATAATTGGACCAAGTAGATTTAGGCACGCCATAGTTGTTGGCAACTCTTGTTTTTTCAGCAGTGCCAACGTTTCTTTTACAATATGCGATTCCTTCTTTATAACGAGCTTCTTGATAGTTGGCATCACTTGTGGTGCACAAGCAGCCTGGAGTATAGCTTGGAATGATGTTGTAGCTAGATGCCTGGTTGAGAACTGCTGCTGCAAAGGCACTGGAAACCAATAATAACTTCATTTGTCGTTTTCCGGCTGCTCACGAGTTATTTATACTTTCAGAACCACGTTTTACCGTCTGCATGCGGTCTCGTCAGTGTCTCAACGGCCATTCAACATACATCCAAACGAAAATATCCTATTGAATAGCGATTTATAATTGTTGCAAAGGGGGATTCATTGCCTGAACAGCCTCGAAAATACCCAAAAGCCTACTCAATTCATCAAGTGCACTTTGGAAATCCGATGCCGAATAGGTTAAACACGTGTCTCGTGTCTATAGAGAATGTTATTCTCGTCCTATATGATCAATGATATCCTCTATAATTACCATGTACCCCAAAAGATATCCTTTGCAACGAATCATTGGTGTTGAACCACTGCGCTCCCATTAGGTGTACCAAAAGGTGTTGTGAATCCACCTGATTATATCTAGACATTTTGGAAAGGCTGCGTCGGTATAAACCTACTTGTCCATTCCGCAGTGTGCGTTGCAAATGTGAACCAACTAAACTAGCATGGCTCGTGCGAAACCAACAACAGTTTTAAGTTTACGGCCGACATATCCAGATGAAAACCAAGTTTTTGTTGATTACAGCAACTTTCGAGGAGTGCCAGAATCTGTACTACCCAGCACTCTGCTAAACTAGCACTGCACTGCTGCCGGAGCCAACCTAAAAAGTAAATGAACATGCGAGAAGCCATTATCTTTGTTAGTGCACACACTATACCAGGAAGGTTGAATTGACAAGAAATCAATTGCAAATAATACGAAATAGACCATACGAGTCTGGTTCATCTATGGATTTTGGACAAAATTGTCCTTTTATACAACTCGATTTAGTAATATCCTTATTAAGTCGCCATTTGTGAATCAAACCACCACAATCGTGTCACCATCTCTATTCCTTCACCGTCTTTAGTCACGTTTTCTTCAACTAAACGATTCCTTTAGGAAAAAAAACACGCTATCTGTTTCAGACACCAAGTGGCGAAGCAGTCAACAAAAGGAACAAAATAATGGCTACCGTATTTATCGTGGTATAAGAGAATTAAAAAAAAAAAATTTTCAATAGAGATTTGAGATTTTCTCTTATACCAAATAATTTTTATAGAAATACTCAACTAATAAGGGTAAAATGCAGCCTGAATTAACTACAATGGATATTAATCCTGATTTGCTAAAAAAAACCAGGGTTCAATACGAAATTAGACTAAAAAGGAAAGCATTATTCCTTGTGGATTACTTTACCAGTATTGACCACCCAAATCCAGTTGAAAAAGCCAGCCTTATTACCTTAGCTAACACCAAGTGTATATACAGATGGTTGCAGCCTGAAAACAGGATCAAAATATTTGCTGAAACAAATTTATACAAAAAGAAGCTACATCCAGGGCCAAAGAAAAAGTATCCAGATATTGAAGATGCTGTGGTTGCATATGTTCATCGTCAACGTTCGTACGATATGGCAATTTCAAACATGGATTTAGCTGCCTATGTTGAACTTTCATTCCCCGAAAATCAATTTACCTCATTCGATTCGTTAATTGCATGGACTTATCGAGTGATGGATAGGAATGGGTTTGTTATCAGAAGAAAGACGCATGTTTCAAATGAAATTAGTGAGGAAGAAATGGCCAAATACAGAATTGATTTTGTCAACTATGTACGGAAATTGGTACGAGTGTATGACATACCAAATGCAATGGTGATAAACATGGATGAAACTGGAGAACAGTTTGGTACTCTTCCATCAAAAACAATTGATGTCAAAGGTAAAAAGAAAGTAGCAGTCAAAGGACTGAATGGAAATTGTAGCTGTTCTATTTTGCTTGCTGTTAACTTAACAGGCGAACAGCTGAAACCTTTAACTGTCTTCAAAGCAAAACCAGATGGAACGGTGGCCAAAAATTTAAAGAAGGAGGTTGATCCAAGGGTTGTAGCTGTTGTCAATGAAACAAACTTTTGTAATGAAGATGTTATGATGGTTTGGGTAGAAGAATGTCTAGGTCCATTTCTTGAATGCCAAAGAGCTATACATGGATTTCGTCCAGCGTTATTAATGATGGACAACTTCGCAGCTCATCAAACCTCAGCTATTAGGAACAAGATTGCAGAATTGGGTTGCTTGCAAGTACAGCTTCCAAAAAACACCACTTCTCATCTTCAAATGTTGGATGTTGGTATAAATAAGCCTTTTAAGGATTACATCAGAAAGGAAAAGCAAAAACATGTTGTTCAAAACTTGGAAAAGGTGTTGGAAGAACGGAAAACTCCAAACAGTAAACTATAGAGTTTGATAACCTAGGTTTGGCACCTTTGGGAGAGATTATTAACGTACCACAAAAAAAGAGAAGAAAGTCAAATTTAAAACGAGGGGTAATGTCCACTTTTGTTGCAGATGCATGGGAATCTGTGAAACCTTCATCCATTGTGAACACTGCCCGATCCATTGGCTTTACTCATAGGATTATAGATCAAAATCAGTGATAGATTGAATAAATTTATGCTTTTATTACGACATAATTTTGGCTGTCGCTAGCCCATTGTGCTCCAGACTTCTTTGCAATTCAGAGCCATTTTCAGACTTGGACGAAACTTCAAGAATTTGGCAAACTCTTCCATCTAAGATATTCCCATATATAGTTTGAAAACATTTGGAAACATAACCTACACAACAAGATTCAATGCCATTTTTCC